>PVIU01004389.1:0-127807 GCA_004026605.1 Ondatra zibethicus | reverse complement strand
TGGATGGAGATAGAGACAGAGACCCACATTCACACCAGAGCAATGGATTGAGCTCCCAAGGTCCAGTCGAAGAGCAGAAGAATCTTCATCCGGCGACGGATGGAGATAGAGATAGAGACCCACGTTGGAACACTGGACTGAGCTCCCAAGGCCCAGTTGAAGAGCAGAAGGAGGGAGAAGATGAACACAGAAGTCAGAACCGCAAGGCATTCGTCCACCCATTGAGATGGTGTGCCTGATCTAGTGGGAGCTCACCAAGGCCAGCTGGACTGGGACTGAAAGAGCATGTGATGGAAACAGACTCTCTGAATATGACTGACAATGGGGACTGACTGAGAAGCCAATGATAATGGCACTGTGTTTGATTCTACTGCATGTACTGGCTTTTTGGGATCCTAGTCAGTTTGGATTCACACCTTCCTAGGCCTGGATGGAGGCGAGAGGGCCTTGGGCTTCCCACAGGGCAGGATAACCTGCCCTCTCTTAGGACTGGAGGGGAAAAGGGGAGGGGGAGTGGGGAAGCGTTAGGGAAATGGGAGGAGCGGAGGAGGTGGAAATTTTGAATGGTACTATTTATAATGCAATAATAAAAAATTAAATGTGGAAAAAAACCAAAAAAACAATGTTTCACTGCGAGTTTTGCTTTTTAAGAAATATTTTAAATATTTATTTTCATTCTCTCTCTCTCCCTCTTTCTCTCACGTGTGTCCACCTGTTTGTGTGTGTATCTAGTCGCATTCATGCATGCATGTATCCAATGCATACTCATGCATACCAGAACAGTGCATCAGATCCTGTGCAGCTGAGAATACAACTGTCTGTGACCTGCCCCTCTTTTTGTGATCCAGTACTGGAAACTAAACTCAGGTCTTTTACACGTGCAGCGTGTGTTCTTAACTGCTGAACCATCTCTCCAGCCTCCTGATGTTTTTCTTTCCGTGCTTAAATGAGGTAGTGTGAGGCCACTAGAGGAAGGCAAAGGCTCCTTGTTTGGGGGATTGCTCTGTTAGATTTCTATTTCCGTTCATCACTAGAAGGTACCTAAAGGAGTTGGCTTCATTTCTTTAATTAGAGTTCTAAACAGTTTCTCTGTGGGTTCCTTTGTAGTTGGCTCATCAAATACAAGGAAGAAAAATGCTCAGGAGTTTTCATTAGGGTGATTCACCGGTCTCGCTCCAATGTCTTCTAGAAGCCTTTGCTCCCCTCTTGAAATCAAAGGCTGCAGGGATAATACTTCCAAGCCTCTCACTCCCAAACAGCCATCATGCCTGGCGGGATTCTGCAGCATGGGCAGCTTGCTTAGCCAGTAACTGGGGAGGAGGGGTGTTTCACCCTTCATTTCTTTAGTTCATTTTTGAATTCTTTTTTCTTTTAATTGATTTGAAACAATTGATTTTTCTGCCCTGAGATCAGAGGAAGGCAAGAAAAATTAAGAGTGATAATGGGGTCAGAGCAAATGAATGAGTTAATTAAATGTACTTGGCTTAGCAGAAATGGACCTTGATGTGGGGAGGGGGCAGAGATAGCTGTGTTCTTTGAACCACTGGGACGTCCAATGAGCTCAGTGTCACGATTCTTATGTTTTTATTGACATTTTGTATTTGGGGAAATAATTAAATCAAGAGACATAGGACGAGAGAAACAGAAAGTAGGAGTTGGTGAATTAGACTGATTTTTCCAAGACTGTTTGGTCATTTTGCCATTAGTAGAAAACTAGGGATGTAAGTAAGGAAAGAGAAGGTGAAAATGAAAATGGATACAGAGACGATCCAAAAGTAGCCAAAAGAAGCACAGGAAAGTACACTCCCAGGGTTGCTCTATAAGGAACTGGTAAGAAAAGCACAACAGTTAGGGATGGGGAGATGAGTCAGGTAGAATACTACTTTCTATTGAAGCATGAGAACCTAATTTTGATAGCCAATACCTGTGTGAAAACCTGGATATTGGCATGAATCTGTGTTCCCAGCTCTAGGAGACTGGAGACAGGTGTATCCCTGGGACTTGCTGGCCAGCCAGCTTAGGCAAATTGGCTAGCTTCTGGCTTTAAGAGACCTAGCCTCACAAGACCAAGGTGGATGGCATCCTGAAGAACAGCACCTGAGTTTAACCTCCAGCCTCCACACACGTGAGCACATATATTCATGTGTAACTCTATACACACCAATATACAGATCCCCACATCTCTAAATAAAATTTAAAACAAACCACAGATGCCATTTTAAATCAAAGATTGCAAGTCAAGTTATTGGAAAGGCTCAGGAACAGAGGTGACTGGAGTAATGGCTCAGCGGTTAAGAGTGTGTGCTGTTCTTATTGCCTTCTACAGAACATCAGGTTTGGTTGTCATCGCCCACACAAATGGCTCTCGACTGCCTATAACTCCAGCTCCAGGGGATCTGATACCCTTTTCTGCCTTCTGTGGGCACTCAAATACACATGTGCATATATGCATGTGCATATATACATATGTATACATATACACATAAATAAAAGAATACTAGGATAACAGTGAGCAGCAGTGAGGAAGCTGGCTCAGCAAGAAGGAGGAAGTAATCGCTTTTATACAGGCACTCACGTTCTATTCCCAGCCCCTGGGGCCTTCCACCTTCCAATTTGAATAGGCCCAGACTTGCTAGATCTTCTGATATTTAAAAACACTTCACTGTTGAATTTTTATTTAAATATCCCAAGTATCAAAATGTGCTACTGTGGAATCGTATTTGTCCTTAACTTTAAAGAAAGAGTGAAAGAAGAAATGAAAATTAATTTTCCCATTAAATCTTTTTCAGCACATTTCTTTTTGCCTTATGGTGTTTTCTTATTTTCAATTTCTGAACCTTTGTTTATGGGAAATTAAAAGTCTTGAGGAACAGATAGCAGGCTATTTATTTCTTCATATGCTGCTTATACTCATTGACATAGACTAGAAATCCAGTCTAATGAAAAACTTGTGTGCTTAAATCAAAATTATTTGGTGATGTTTCCTCTTCACTACCCACGTCCAAATGGAATACAACAAAACCTCACATCACATGTGTTTGTGCAGCTTGTTATCGTAATGGTGAGAAAAAATGAATCTTCCATCTATCCGGTTTTAGACAGTTTCTATCTCCATCTGCCAGCTAAATTCTTTGAAGATTCAGACATTGTGTGCAACCCACTTTGAAAGGAAATAGTAAATTGGGTACAGTAGTTAATTTCATTTCTGAAGAGACTGGAATTATTAGTGAATTTATTATTACTATTATTATGATTACTGTGTGTGTGTGTGTGTGTGTGTGTGTGTGTGTGTGTGTGTGTGTGTGCACGTTTGCATGGCTGCTTGTGGAGGGCAGAAAACAACTTTTAGTGTAGTTTATTGTTCATTGCCTGTCTTTTTTATAAGTCAGGGTTTCTGATTGGCCTGAAACTCATCAAGTAGTCTGGGCTGACTGTCTCCAAAGCCCCGGAGATCTGCCTATATCTACCACTCCAGCACTGGGATTCCATGTACATACCACTGGGACAAGCATTTGGTTTTTTTTTTTTTAATAGGCTTTAAGGGTTAAATTCAGCTTTTTATTCTTCTCTGTCAAGTATTTTATTGACTGAACAGTTTTTATTTTTAGTTAGGAATCCACAAGCCATTATTGTAAAAGGCCAGGTATGTTTTAAATATTAAGGTTATATGATCAATTGTCAAGAGCACATAGCTCTTTTTTAAAAAAAAATATTTCAAAGAATTTATATTTACAAATAAAGTACAAAATATCTAAAAGTAGGTCAGAAACAAAAATAATTTAGTTCAAAGGAAAACAAAATTTGTCCTCTGATAATGTTGTAAAAACTAAACAAGTATACTATGAAGCCAAATAAATTACCTGACAGTAGAATAATCAGTCCACAGAATCTAAAATCAACACACAAAAGGATAGGATTGGTAATAAAGAAACTGTATTATTTATATAACCTCAATTTTCCAAGTGTTTTGTAGTAATTTAAGACATCAAAATTGAAAAACTGAAAAGTAAACCAGGCAAGTCCTCAAGTGGCGAGATTGGGTTACCAAACCAGCCACAAAACCTTTGCCTTACAGTTTGCCCTTCCTTCAAACGACTCTGGAACCGGCATAGCTCTGTTCTTGCTGTATAGAATTAGCCACAGAAAAATTAGTCACTGTGTCGCAAAACAGCATTCTAAAAGCAGGCAGTGGACACAAATAGGCCAAAAGGTTATAGCTGTCCACCGTCTGCATCTCAAACACTATTCCCAGCCTGTGGCGATGTCCTAGTTTCAAAGTTGTTTTCCATTGGAAGAGACTCACTTCACTTAGCATTTGGCCCTCCATGCCACTGAAAATTGTTCAATCCCCACCTTGATGTCTCCATGTTAATACAGGACATTCCTACTTCTATGATCATTATTCCTTCAAGGATCAAAATCAATTACTAGTCAGTCATCACTGATTCTCCCTCTCATCACTGATTGTTGAAAATGGTTTTAAAATTGGCGTGTTTTTCTGTAACTTCCCATGCCTCCAATAGTCTACTAGGATGTACTGAGCTTTTTAAAAGTTGAAACTATAATTCAATTACTCTTTTTTTCAAACATTGTTTTTGTCTTCCTGAAGTCAGCAGAAATACACATATATACATAGATAAATAGATAGATAGATAGTAGATGCATATATCCTTAGTATCAAATCATATCCTTGAAAACTTATGTTTTGAATTTCTCTAAGATTTGGGCCTCTGAACAATTTTCACAAATAAATATTGTGCAAGATGACCTTATTCTTATAATTAGAAGTTTCTGTCCTGCTTGGTCCTGCAGCCATTCAGTCCCAAAGAAACACATAGAGGCTTATATTAACTATAAACTGTGTGGAATATTGCTCAGGCTTGTTACTACTATCCCTTACAACTTAAATTAGTTCATAATTTTTATCTATGTTTAGCCATGAGGCTTGGTACCTTTTCTCAGTAAGGCATTCTCATCTTGCTTCCTCTGTGTCTGGCTGATGACTGTATCTCTGACTTTGCTCTTCCCAGAATTCTCCTAGTCTGGTTGCCCTGCCTATACTTCCTGCCTGACTACTGGTCAATCATTGTTTTATTAAGCCGATATTGGTGTGGGACAATTCTATATACTGTCAATTATATTTTAAATAAACGCTGATTGGCCAGTAGCCAGGCAGGAAGTATAGGCGGGAAAACCAGACAGGAAGTAGAGGTGGGGCAATGAGAACAGGAATATTCTGGGAAGAAAGAAGCTTTTTTCCCAAGTCCTGCCCATACCACAGAAGAAGCAAGATGTGACCTGCCCCACTAACAAAGGAACCAGGCCATATGGCTAACATAGATAAGAATAATGGGTTAATATAAGTTATAAGAGCTAATACAAAGCCTGAGCTAATGGACCAATCAGTTTATATCTAATGTAGACTCTGTGTGTGATTTTCTCTGGGACTTGCTGGCTATGTGAACTGGGCAGGACAGAAACCCCAACAAGCAGGACCCTCGTGTTAGACGATATGAGTGACAAATCTTTACAGTGTACAAGAGAATTATCCCACAGCAGATTCTACATTATCAAATTTATAATTCACTTATATTGTTCTGCTTAGAGCAACCCTATAAAAGAAACAAGCCCACTTTTTTATTTATTCATTTATTTATTTTTAGAAACAAGGAAAACATTTTATCTAAGTAAAATCACATTATTCTAGTTAACTCACAAATAAAATTAGCACAAGACTAGTTTAAGAAAGAGACTCAACACTTCCCAAAGTCATCCCTCTCAGTGAACCTCTATAGTTAGAATGGCCAATCTGAAGCTGTGGAGCTTTGCTTGGGCCTTTATACTTTCAATTATAGTTTTATTTATTTATAAACAGGTAAAATAAGAAAAAATGATGGAATTGAAACTAGAACAGAAAGCTTTTATTTTTGCTTTGTATCTCAAGTCTTTTACTTGCATTCTGTCCCTCTTCATCACCTAGTATAACCTCTCTCAGTCCCCTTCCTAAATGTTACACTATAACCACACGCACCACATACCCCCCTGTTTACACATGCACGTGTCAGCATTGTAGGCTAAGATCTGCATATGAGGCAGCGTGTGTTTTGCTTGTTTTCTTCTGAGTTTCTCAGACCCTAAACTTAGACAACTGTTTTGAAAATAGACTTTTAGAAAGCAACCCAACGATTTCTTTGGCAAAGATCCTGATTCATTTGCAGAAATACTGCCACATTTCCTTCCTGCCCCTAATATTATCTCTTCAAAAATATGTTTCCTTTCTTAGTGTTATTATGAATGCTATTTGATTTCAGGAACTGAAGTCTGTCTTAGACAGAGAAGTGTGCCAGAGAGAAGTGGGCATCTAAGAATGAGAGGAACTGCTAGGTGACAGGTATTTAGACATAAGGCTTTCCTAAATACTTAAAGAGCAAGGGCAGGTGCATTTCAAAGTTTTATGACAAATGGATGACCTGATGTGGTTTGGGCCATTTTGCTAAAATAAATGTATTTAAGAAGAGACAGTGTGATTGAGTTAGGTTGAATGACCTCTTACCCGTTGTCTTGAAATGAGAGATCTTGAATCTGACAATCTTTCTCAGACAAGTTCCACAAAAGGACAATCAAGGGCTGCCCCAGCAGAATACAAATAAATGGCAGGTAGGTAAAATTGACATATGTCTACTGTGTTGTCATTTTAAGAGCATATATTCTATATTAGCAATTTCCCTGGGCCTTCAGCTGTTTATACAATTAATCAAATGTACCAACTGAGTGAATGATGATTTATCTTGTTTAGGCAAGATGGAAATAGGTGCTAGGTTATCCTGTAGACAAACATTTCAAAGAACATCTTCTGGGGTTCCTTTATGTTGATGCGTAGCACTGATGGTATTTGCCTAATGCGCAGAATCTTTTCTATCATATCAACCATTTATCAAATATCTGACTAAACTCTTTTGATATTCTCATTGCTTGATCAAATCGAAACCCTAAAAATAGAAAGAACTGTGAACAAGCTAGAGGGAACACAGTTTTTCTTAGGGCATATGCTGAAACAAACTACTGTTTTGCTTAAGATGAGAGAGAACAGTAGGGGTGAGACTATGGGATCCTACAAGATTCTCTGATCACCTCACATACTTGAAAGGATGAGGAGACTGAGAAGTGGAGAGAGAAAGGAAGAGTGGACCAGTTCTAGATAGTTACCCTAAACACTACAGAATACATACCTCTCCCATTCAGAGGTCATTGGTGAAGAGTTCCAGATTACTTGGCCATTGAAAAGGGCCTCCAACCAGTAGGCCAATTACCTGTTATTCTTTTACATCTCAACCCAACTCAAATGTTCTGTTTCAAATGGCTACCTTTCTTATTTTATGTTTGATGAAATCAAGATCCAGAATATTGACTTACTCCAAAAATCCATAGGACCTTTGTAATAACTGCACAGCGATTCAAGTACAGGCATCAGGCCTCGGCCTCAGATTCCAGTTAATCCTCTTCTGCTATCCCCTGTTTTCGGTCTTGATTGCTTTTCCAGTAGAGGAAAGAAAATGGGTTATTAATATTTCTCTAAAAATGTTAGAGATTTTAGCAGGGTCCCATAACAGTAAAGGGAGAATGTAAAAGCTGCCTCTCTACAAGCAGCTTGCTTCTGAGGAGAAGGACATTTGGCTACAGCTGTGCTTTAGGTTGTATCCTGTGCTGATTCTATATTTTTTCTCCTTACATTGTTTCATTATAATTCTAAAAGAAGGAAAAACTGTCAGAGGAGTAAAATAACCTGCATTGTAGAGCCCAAGAAATAGGCTAATGTGTCTTGGTGAAGGTCACACACAGTCCTAAATGGAACTGAGAATAGAGCCTATGTGACTTAAATCCACCCTTATATATTTTGCACTGGCCCCCCTGGAGTTTTGATATCTGCCTGTCATCATGGTATCTACTTGGGTACCAGTCTTCTGAAATAAGCAAATATTGACTTCTGGATTTCCCAAGACAGGAATACAGATGCCTCCTATTGATTCTATCTCTCTACTGTGTCTCCTTGAAGTCTTACAGATTCTTCCTTCATCAAGTTTTCTGTATAAGCAGGGCTTGGGAAAGGCTAGAGAAACATTTCTGTCAGGCAGATTTCTGTTTTCTAGAGAAAAGTTAGCCTTTTCACAGGTCACTACCTCCTTTTCAAAATGTGTAGTAAATCTGAAACTGTCTGGACCACAGCGATGGAAGAGGTACCCTTCTTCCATGCTTTCAAATTCCTTGTTCAATCTGATACAATTCAGGCCACAGTTCCAGACCCTTTGTCCAGTGCAAAGAAAGATGAGTCATGCTAGGTATTTTTCTGTCAGATTAAATTTCACAAAGTTGAAGCAGTACACAAGGCAATGACTAGTATTTAAAATAGTTTAAGCATAAATCCTAGTTATCATCATGAAGAGATGAAAACAATACCTATGCTCTATTCTTGTTGGTGACATTTCTTGCATATCTTAACCATGGCTAGCAAGATAGCTCAGTGAGTAAAGGGCTTGCACAGAAACATGAGGTTGTGAGTTCAAATCTCCAGAATCCACATGAATGTGGGAAGGATGGCATGCTGTTCACCACATTGCCTCTATGGCAAGATAAGAAATAGAAACTGGATAGTCCTTGGAGCTTGTAAGGTAGCTAGACTGGCCTACATAGCTGCACACGGGGGCAAGAGACCTTGTCACAAACAAGGTGAAGGCTAGTACAGATATCAAAGTTTGTCCAGTGACCACAATGATACACAGATACACAGACACACACAGAGAGAGAGAGAGAGAGAAAGAGAGAGAGAGAGAGAGAGAGAGAGAGAGAGAGAGAGAGAGTTCTTACCATTGCCTTTTTATTTCCCATTTGCTTGACATTATATTTTTCCTGACAGTGGTGTGTACATGCAACAATTATAGACAACACAGTGTTCTGTAGCTATTTCCACCAAAGCAAAAGATCTCCTCTGGACAGAGAGGGTGAGAGGGTGGTACCTAAGAAACTAAGGAAGCTAGGAAATCTCTCTGACAGCACCAAAGGATGCCAGAAAGTTTTCTATGTGAATAGAAATAGACAGAATATACTATCTTATTAAGGTTTCACTTTTTTACTTTTCACACTCTGCCTCACTGCTCTATCTCCCCTCTCTCTTTCTCTCCGACTTCTCTACTGTGGAGGAACACTGTGGCTTTACCGTCTTCTTGCTGTCCGCTTTGGCACCCATTTTCTCTTGTGCATGACCCATGCACTGCTCCTAAATAATAGAGCAATGTTTCAGATAATGTGTTTCAGGGAATTGCCTCTTCTACGTCTCACCTGAGAGACGTATTTTGAGTTTAGTTATTTAGGTAAAGGCTTTTCTAGAGATAAATCATCTTGGGAGGTAGGAACTGAATGCAGGTGACACTATACCCATAAGGACAATGACTAGAATGAGCAAGTTCATTATAAGACAGACACTTGGCCAGGGGTTGGACACATGGGCATCATGCTATCAGCCAAGGAAAAGAAGCATCTTGGAAATGCATAAATATATGTTTAGTAAGGAAAGACCTACATTCATATCAACTCGAACCCCATCATAGGAAAATCTATAGCTCATAGCTTTTGTCCAAAATGGGCTTCAAGATTCAAACAAATCAAAAGAACACCACAGTTATAATGAATGGCAGATCAGTGCTGTTATTCAATGACAATAAAGACAAAATATTTTCAAAGATCAAAGCCATTATTGGACATTTGAATATATACAGTTCAACCTTAATAAATGGTAGTAGCATACGTTTCTAAGGAAAATAGAATAATAAGAAACGGGGGCTAGAGAGATGTGTCAGCGGTTAAAACAGTTCCTGGCCTTTCAGAGCACCAGAGTTCATTTCCCAACACTCACATGGGGCAGTGCACAACTGTGTGTAACTCAAGATTCAGGAGATTTGACACCTTCTTCTGGTCTTCACTGGTACCTGTGAGCACACATACAGCACCCACCCCCAGGTTTTGTGTGAAGCAGTAAATCTTAAATGTTACTAACTGAGAGAGGAAGTTTAACAAATAGCAGTTACAAAATATTCAGAAAAGCAGAGAATAGTCTATGCAAGAGTAATAGTGCCCAAACTTAGGAACTCTAAAGGTTTGTTAGCCAAGCTTTGCCTACAGTGAAGATGGGTGTATTAGAATGTTAAAATCTGACCTGGGTCATTTTCTCTGATGTTATATGTTCATAAAATGTTATACATCCAATTTGGTTTGACACCTTTGTTTAGATTTGCCAAGAAGTCAATCTTTGGAGCAAATTTAACAGAACATTCTGAAAGGGTAGATAATAGAGAGATTAATCTTTTGTGTCTTTGTTTAATAATGAAGATAATGAGGAGGAAGAGGGGGTGATGATGGTAATTACTGAGGGATGATGAGTTTAAGATGCCAAGGCACAATTAATACCACATACGTGACAAACTAATACAGTACCTAAGGAGTTTGGGAGCACACCAAGAAAATGACTCTCAGTGAAGTCATCTTGGAATGGCTAACTCCCTTTTTGTGTGTTGTGTTTATAATATTCTCTATTGTCCTTGTTCTTTTACTTAATGGGCATAATGGTCCCATTATTGATAGTGTATTGTGTAACCACATAAGTAATAATATAAGAATGATTTTCTGGACTAAGCTTTAATCAAAGCTATCCACCATGGTGAAATTACTTCTTTCAAAACTCCTTATGCTTTTAGAATGCAATTGGCTTTTCCACCTTCAGCATTTCTTTTGATTCTGTTTGGACGATTAGCTTGAATTTTATTCTTATTATGCAATTATTCTGATAACAATTAGAAAAATCTGCAAAGTGTTTTCCTCTTCAAGGAGTAAGTTATAAACATTTCTGACCAAAAGTGCTTCAAAATGAATCTATTATTTCCTGGTGATCTATGTGCAATTGACAATAAACACAAATTCAAACAATTTGGGGAAAATTCTGATGTTATTTTTTATATCTCCATTTTTAAGATATTCTTTCTGGAAGATCACTCTTTTGTCCCCACACTTGCTTTTCAAGATGCTTGAGGCTACAGATAAAGCAATACAGTGGATATTGCCTGCAGCAAGTTACCGTTTGGGGACACCACCCATATTTTGAAATGGGAATCACTGCAGTAGTTTCAGTAACTGCCTAGGAACTGCAGGTTACATAACTGAGCCAGAGTTTAAAAAAGACCAGAGAACATAATCCTGGGATCATCCTCCAGATTTCTTGATACAATAGGTTTGAAGTAAGGCTGGAAAACTCATTTTTCTTCTCTCCTATTTTCCTATTGCTAAGGAAATTTAATGATTTTTATCTGGCGCCTATTACGAAAGTTATAAAAATGAATGTGGTAATCATGACACTTTGAAGTTAATGTTTTGGTAAATACCATATGATTCTTGATGCTTCAAGTGGCAATAAAACTGTGCACTTATACTTTTTATTTCTGATGGATAGGAATTTGGCAAAAAAAAAAAAAAAAGCAAGAAACTGCTCAGAGTCTTGTTCCCTTCTAGTAAGTTTCCAGATTCACTGGACTGATGTCAGGAAAACTGCCCCATGTCTTGGCCAATACAAGCTATTCATCTCCTCTCATCCAAATGCACATCATTTGACCCCACCCTTTCTCTCCCATAGCACAGCATCTCATCCCACACATTCAAACTCAACTCATCTCTTCTAGTTTCCTTTCTGTTGCTGTGGTAAAACACTCCTACCAAACACAATTTGGGAGAGTAAATATTTTTTCTGGCCTTTACTTCCTGATCACAATCCATCATTAATAAATGTCAGGTCAGGAACTCAAGCCAGCAAACTGAAAGTAGGAGCAATGGAAGAATGACCTGTTGGCTCCAGCTATGGCTTACTTCCTTACAGGCTCATCCTTGGCGTGTTTTACCCTGTAGTTCAGGACTACCTGCCCAAGGTATGATGTAACCCACAGTGGGCTCAGCCCTTCTACACCAGTTAATGATAATAGTAATGAAAAGGACCACAGACAAACCCTCAGCTCAATCTGATCTAGAAAGGCTGTACTATCAGATGACTACAGGCTGTGTCAAGTTGATAAGGCTAACCAGCATACCATACGATCCTAAACAATCCCATCCATCCCTTCCACTCATCCAATCCCACCCTTCCCGCCTCTTCTATACCATACCATGGGGACATAGCACATGCAAAAGAATTCACAGATGCTTTTGTCTCTGTTTAAAACTGGCACATAACCTCTGCTTATTCTACTATATATTTTAAGAAATTTGTAGATGATGCCTTGTATCTAATACAACATTAATACTCAGCCTATGATTGCTATAGTTTATTTATTGTTCATGGAATAGTGAAAAGGAAAACAATCTTTGACCTAGTTTTTTTTCCCCAACAATTTTTTTTTGTTTATAATTGTGGCATGCTTTCAGGCAGAAACCTTGAACAGTGAGTGAACACTAAGCCTTCAAAGACGCTCCGAGACTCTGGGGGTGCATTTTTATCAATGGTGTTTTCATGTTTAACTATAATCTCCAAACTGGTTCTTCTTACCTTCAAAATGGCTTATTCTCTGCAGCTTTCTTCAGAGTCTTCATCTGACTCTATTCAGTAACTGGTGCTGCCACCTTCTGCCTCATGACTGAAAACGTGTGTTTAAATCCTTGTTTTGGATAGAATGCTTATGTACTCCCTAAGTATTTATTTTAGCATCCTTTTCCCCATGATTTATCTTTCTCCCTAGGGCCTATTCTTTCAAATGCCACTTCCTGCTTCCTGTTAGCAGATTTCTGTACAGATCTCCTGCACGCTAATCACAGACCTCAGCATTTTGGAAGCTCTGTCCCAGTTAAACGCCCTCTCTTCAGGGCTCTAGCGCCATGAGCCAACGAAAATTGCTTAAGATTGCAAAGTTTTCTGGTGAGTGGGTTGGTTCTCAAAGACTGTTTCAAAGGAGGCCTCTAAACCCTAGTGCTCAGAGTCTTTGTGTAAAACTCATTTAGAAAGTTTCTTTGTTTTAGCTGTCCCTTGTGCCTTGGAAACCCCTTCTGTGTCTGTTAGTTTACAGAGCCCAATAATGGCGAATGAAATAATGCATGTTCATTTCGCTTTGGATGGAACAATGCACTGTTTGAGCCTTCTGCATGTAGCCAGAAGGTAATCAAATCCATTCCTACGGTTTTACCCCATAGAAAAAAAGCTGAAAGTTGGTTCAATACCTTACCTATTCAAGCATAACAGCTGGAGCCCTCTTCAAACCCAGGCCACCTCTCTGGACAGATGTGGCCTGCAGCGGACTAAATAAGTCCACCTCTGGATCATTTCTGTGACCGATGGAATGGAACTATATGATTAACCAAGTCTGGTTTAAATGCCAAGTCTCTATGACTAGGGTTAAGCTATCTGCCCAGGTAGGGGAAAGTCATGTCTTCAGAGTTAATAGAAGTTAAGTATTTCAACTGCTTTTCTGCTGCATGTGACCAAATACCCGACCAGAAGCAGCTTAACGAGGAAATGTTTATTTTCAGGGGAATGCAGTCCATCGTGGTGAAGAAGGCATGGTCATGGGAGTGTGAAGCAGGAGGTCACTGTGAAGCTACAGTCTGCAGACAGATAGCTGACTGCTGGTGCTTTGCTCCTTTTCATTCAGCTCCAAACCTCAGTCCATGGAATGGTGCTGCTCCTATTAAGGGTGAGGTTTTCTACCTCAATTAACGACTTAGAAGCACTCTCACGTGTTCTCTTGGTGAGCCCAAGTCCTATCAAGCTGCACTCATAACGGATCACCGTCTTCTCCAGCTTACAAACTGGTAGCCAGGATCGCTTTAAAGAACTTTTTAAAAGACTTTTCCCATGCTGTAGTCTCAGACTTTCAAGAGGAAAGTGGAGAAGGAGGCAGAGACTGAGCAAGAAAGATTAATTTCTATGATCATATTCACTACTCCTCTGGTAGCGTCAGTTAGATCTTGTTCATGAGCAGCTGAAGCTCTGTGTCTCAATTTCAGCATCCAAAATAGAATACTAGTCCTCCCTCTTACGACTAACGGTGATAGTTCAATGACAGGTTTGAAGTGACCCACTGATCACAGTGGCAAACAGATAATAATAATCAATAGTGACTCTTGTGGTGATCAATATATTATTGGCATCATTACCTCGGAGCTGGTTGAGAGGCTGGCATATCTGTCAATATGACCTTCTTAGCCCAACCTCCATTCTGCAGTTGTATGGCTTTTTAAAAAGTACTCAAACCCTGAAGCCCTCAGACTACAAAAGCTGGTTGAATTTGTGAGGCCATGAGGGAACTATATGTTGATTTTTCTAAGAGTGACTATCAGTTTTAAATCACCCCTTAAGAAATAGTATCTTAGACGTCTTCCAGATCCAGCTGCAAAGCCAGCAGTGGCCAGTGGTTGGGACACTATGTTGGCATTGGAGGAGGACCAGTTTATCCCAAAGCTCTTTTTATTTTTATCCTTTAAAAAAAAAGGCCTTCTGGATCATATATGACATCCAGTCCTGCCTTATTAACTAGAAACCAAATGAGCATTCCAGAAATTTAATTGAAAGTGATCCTCTGAATGTTAATAAGCCCCTGGTCAGGAGGGAGATTGATGCTCCCAGCTGCAAATCCAGCCTTGAGGAAGTGTCTCTGAAGGCCTTGTCACCAGAGCCAGCTAAGCTTCTGTTTATCACTGCTACTTTCCTTGCAGGCTTGCTTCTAGAAGATCTCCCAGACACCCACCTGCTCCGCAAATTTGCTAAATCAATCTTCCCTCTAGAGGCCCTTACCCCCTGGCTCCACAGCAAATCAAATACCATGCCAATAGCATACTGTTACTCAAATGAAAACCTAAATTCCTCTGGATGAGGTTTGAAAAAAAATTAAAAGGATAATGCTTAGAAAATGGGACTCAGACATATTATATTTTTTGCATATAGAAAACACCAAAAGACATACAAGTCTTTCACTTTGAGAAATAATGTCTATAACAACAAACAAGAGAGAGAACTGGAAGAGATGACTGGATTTGTGGATCATTCCAGGGTGATGTGTAAACCTAGTGCAATGGAAACACTCTGGAATCTTTGAGGATGACCCTAATGAGACTCCTAGTAATAGGGAATACAGAGCCTAAACTAGCCATTTGTGTAACCAGACTAGGCTTTCAGTAGTGAGACTGGTTGTAACATGAAGGCCCGGTTGGTTTCTGTCCTCCCACCAGGTCCCACAGTCATTAGGTCCCAACATCGGGGTTTATTTCCTGTCTGGTCTCCCAGCCATTTAGTCCCAGAGAAAATCACACAGAGAGTCTATGTTAGGTTATAAACTGATTGGCCCATTATCTCAGGCTTCTTATTAACTCTTGTAGCTTATATTAACCCATTATCCTTATCTATGTTAGCCATATGGCTCAGTACCTTTCTCAGCAGGGCAGGTCACATCCTGCTTCTTCTGTGGTCTGGGGAGGAGTGCCAAGGGAGCTTCCTGCTTCCCAGAATTCTATTCTCCTGTTCTCATTACCCCGCCTCTACTTCCTGTCTGGTTTCCAGCTTATATTTCCTGCCTGGCTAATGGCCAATCAGCATTTATTTAAATCATGATTAACAGAATACAGACAATTCTCCCACACCAACTGGTCATCAACCCAGCCACAACCTTCAACCTCTTATTTGTTCTGCCTGCAAGATATGCTGGGTAATGGTGGCAGAGAAATTATGGGAATGGCCAACCAGTGGCTGGTCCAAATTGAGGCCCACATCACAAGAGAGAGACCATGCCTGACACTACAATAATATGCCACAGACATCAACTAGGCAGAGCTCATAGGGGCTTATAAAGACTGAAGAGAAAATCATGGTGCCTGCATGGGTCTGAGCTAGGTTCTTGGCATACCTATCATGGCCATGTAGTTTAGTGTTCTTGCGGGACTCCTAACAGTGGGAGTGGGGGTTGTCTCTGACTCTTTTGGCTACTCTTGGGACCCTTTTCCTTCTACTGTGTTCTCTTGTCCAGACTTGATATGAGGGTATGTGCCTAGCCATATTGTATCTTGTTATGCCATGCTCACTTGATATACCTGGGAAGCCTCCTCTATTCTGAAGGAAAATGGAAGAGAAATGGATCTGGGGGAATAGGTGAGATAGGCAGAAGAGATTGGGAGGAGTGGAGGGAGAGGCAATTGCAGTCAGGATATAAAATATGAGAAAAGAATAAATAATAGTAATAAAACACAAGATGTATAAAACGCTCAAGAGTCAGCTCAGTCAGTGAAGTGCCTATCATGTATGTATGAGAAACTTAGTTTGGATACCCAGCACTCATGTAAAAAAAAAAAAAGCTAAGCAAATAATGACTGTGTCTATAACCCTAGTGCTGGACAGAGATCTCTGGAGCTAACCTCATCAAGCTAACGAGCATCAGATTCAGTTATAGACCCTATCTCAAAAAATAAAGTGAGGACCTTAAGGAAGATGCTGACCTCCACATGCATGCATACATGTGTATAAATCCACATGGGTATGGACATAAACCACACACACACACACACAAACACAAACACAAACACATACAAATACAAAAACAAATAAAAACGTGCAAAACCAAATAAAGATAAACTGAATTATTCAAACTATATTTGATTATATGAAAGGAAAGTTTCCTTTACCAGAGCCTTGTATTGCAGAATATGCACTCATATTTTGATTTTGAGCATAGCTCTTCATAAAATATTTACAAAACCAAACATACCCATGACTTTTCTTCCTCCATTGCAATTAAAAAGATTGGTGAATGAGTTAAACCATGATGATGTACAGGAACTGGAGAGGTGGCTGAGTGGATAGAGAACTTGCCATGCAAGCATGAGGGTCTGAGTTCAGAACCACCAAAATTCCCATAAAGCCAGCCCCATTGGTACATGCACATTTAACATCAACACTTTGTGGTTAGATGCAGGCACATACAAAAACGTTCCTGGAAACTCATGGGCCTTGTGCTACCAAACAACAAAGAGATGGCCTCTTCAAACAAGATAGAAGGTAAGAACCCACATCTGAGATGTCCTCTGATCTTCATACCACTGCAACAGAAGACACGTTCACACACATGAACAAGTACACACACACACACACACACACACACACACACACACACACATATCCAAACAGTCTAACAGCATGACCAATGACTTTAATAGTTGATTTTGCATTCTATTTTTCCATAATTAAAATAAAATACCATTTAAACAAAGTAAACATTTCTAATTGTTATAGAAACAAATATGTCTACATAAAAAAGGAAATGCTGAGGCTATTGAACTACTTACTGGAACATGCTACTGGGTTACTTATGCTTAAAATGTCGATTCAACAGTGGCTCTATGGAAAACTGAATTATCTCTATGATAGAGGGTTAAAAGCATCCTACTGTTCATATGAGAATGTGCAGCATATAAAGTTGAGGGAGATGGTATTGTAAAACACAAATTCTTCTCCAGTATTGCTTGCCTTAAGGAGCTGAACACCAGCATGAGATTTCTGGGTCATCTCCGACATTTGGCCTGCTGGCTCAGCTTTGCCTAACTGCACTTCAGAAGCACTGCGATCAAACCAGTTCTTTTCAATTATTCTTGTACACTGACTCTCTTAACAGGTTATCAACAACAACAAAAAGGAAACAAAAATTCCGGTCATCTTGGTGGCTAAGAAGCCTTGCGTAGAACCGATGTTCAATTCCCGCACTGGCATGGTGGCTCACAATTATCCATAACTCAGGGTAGATCTGAAACCATCTTCCAATATCTGTAAGCACTAGGGATGCACTTGCTGCACAAGCATACATGCAGACGAAGCATTGATACACATAAATAAGATTCCAATATATCAGTATATTACTTATCATTTTATATTTTGAGAATATATTATAACCACATCATTTCCCATTTCCTGTCTCTCAACACCCTAATACTAATGAAAAAAGACGCTATAAATTCAAATAATTTTTTAAAAAGAAGAGCAGTTCTATTTTTTTAAATATTTGCCATGTTGGTTTAGGAAAGGTTTGGAAGTGCTGGAAAGATGAGTCAGTGGGTAAAGTGCTTGGTATGCAAGCATGAACACCCAGTTAAAACCCAACATGGTGATTAGCTCCTGGAACCTGATCATTGCAAAGCAGAAACAGAAGGAGCCCTCGGCAATGTCCAACCAACCTAGGCAAACAGTGAGTTCCAGGTTTGGTGAGAGATCCTGCCCCCAAAAGTTAAGATGGAAAGGCAACTGAAGAAGATTCTTGATGTCAATCTTTGGCCTACACACACACATACACATACGCATGCACACACACACACACACACACACACACACAAAGGGTGAAAAGTATATTGTAGGTTAAAGCACACACTAAGAAAAATGATTGAATCACACCTTTTCTCTAGCACATAATAGCCAAACAAGCAAAGATGAAAGATGTAAAGGAACAATAGTAGTGTCTATCCTAGAAAGCTGTTGAAAGGGATGGTTTTAAGAAACATACTTGCTGCAGTCCATCTGATAAGTGAGCATGCTCAGTGAACACTAGCCATCATCATTATGATCCAAATCCATTCAAGAGAAAGACTGGAGTGATTTAGCCCTTTCTGCAACTCTTCTGAGTGAACAAACTCTTCTTCTCAATTTCCTTCTCGGAAAGGTTGAGTTGAACTTTCCATGAGCTCACTGGACTGGTTGACACAAAACTTGCCCATCCACAGTCCAAAGCTCGGGTCAGTTCCAGTTGGCTTGGGTGCTGTCCATTTTACTTAATAAGATTCTCTTGAAAACAAAAACTCTCAGGGTTCAAAAGAATCAAGTTTGGAAACTTAGTAGTCTTAAGATATCTGTACAATATGTTATATCTTTCCTAAGGGAAGTTAGGGGGTATTGATAGTCAAGAAATTTGTACAAGTCCTATAGGATATCATCTAATACAAAATTTCTCTGCCAGAACTAAGGGCATTTCTACTGAGACTTGCCCTCTCGGAAACCAAGTGCACTTCAACCCTTAGTAGCATACGAACCTAGAACCTATGTCTCAGTAGCTTAGCCGGTAATTTTGCTTGCCACCACTATGGTATTTCTCATTTATAGAAGTTAGTTGTCCCTTTGATCTTTCTTATCAGATTTTTGGTCAGATAAAGGGGAAGAGCTATTTGGTAATTGTTTTTCATTGCTGCCACAACACTACTACCTAATGAGGAAAAGACTTCAGGGACAGCTCTCTAGTTGAACTTAAGTCATTTCAATAAGAGGGAAATCATGCCTGATAGTGGAACCTTACCAGCTCCTCAGTACTAGTGAAGTCAGGGGTCTTACCAGCAAGATCACTAACTGCAATCTAAATATTTGTCCTTACACATATAGACAAGTGTAGTCCCGACCCCTCACCAAGGAAACTTTTCTCTTTTTCCCTTATTCTTCTATTTAAAATAATTTTCTTTTCTTACAATGTGTTCTGATTATGTTTTCCCCTACCCCACCTTTTTCCAGTTCCTCCCCACCTCTCCTCCCATCTGGATCCACACCTTTTCTGTCTCTTCTTAGAAAACAAATGGGCATCTAGGAAATAATAAAATACAATAGCATAAGACCAAATAAAACCAAACAAAACAGAATGAGACATAGCAAGCCGAGTAAAAAGAGCTAAAGTGAAAGCCCAAGACACATGTCGATGCAGAGACACACACATTCTCTGATATTTTGGGGATTCTTTGAATCTCATGCAAACACAAATCAGAGTCATAATATATACACAAAGGACCTATAAAGTCATTAAAAATGCCATGACACAACATTATGAGACAAAGGACCTCCAAAGATTCCATTGTTTTCATTTTGTTATTGTTGTTGGTCATATACTGCTGGGCATGGAGACCACCCTTACAGGTGGTTTGTATCCCCAGTGAGATCCCATTGGAGAAACCTAATTTTACATTTGCAAGTACTTATCAGTTGGTTATAGTTTCTGGACTAGGGTGGGATCTTATGTCCACCTCTCTCGGCACTGGGGCCCCATCTGGTGCATACCTGCACAGACACTGTCAATGCTTCCACGGCCTCTGTGAGTTCATCTGTGTGTTGGCTGTGCTGTGTTTAGAAGGCCTTGGTTCCTTGGTGCCCTATATACCCTTTGCCTCGTAAACTTTCTATGGTTCCTCTTCCACAGAGGTTCCTGAGCTTCAAGGGGAAGGATTTGATAGTGACATCTCATTTAAGACTGAGTGTTCCATGGTCTTTCACTCTCTGCATAATGTCTGGCTGTGGGTCTATCTATTTGTTCCCTTATAGGAGGAAGCTTCTCTGATGATGGCTAAGCAAGGCACTGCCATCAAGTGTCATTTTATTGTTGTTGTTTCCTCAGCAGAACAGTAGTATTTGGTTTTCCTCTAGGTCCCCAGCCTCTCCAGTCTCAAGTTCTTGGCTACCTGAACAGTGTTGGGTATGGGATCTGGGATCCATAACTAAACTTCTTTTCACAACAGAGATCATTACAGAAAGCCATCACCAATAGAAATGCAGAGTTGTGGAATCCAGTCCCAACTGATATACCTACAACATAATTCTTGCACGTAAGGCTCAGTGATTACTGTCGAAGAGCAGGGTGGAAAGATTGAGTCAGGGAAACAGGAAATTTTCTGTGAGAGCTTTGCCCCTATAAATGTCAGGGAAACTACACCAATGAAGTCTCACTGATATGTCTGCATAAACAGGAGCTGGGCAAGGACAACAGCATACATGTTAACGTAGAAGGGGGAAAGAAAATGCACGAAGCAACAAATCTAGACAAAGAACTACAGGCAAATAAAGGACGCTGAAAGCAGGAGAAATAGTCTTCCCCAGGGAAGAACATACCAATTGTTTACAAAATACCAAATGGAGAATCCTGAAAACATATACATGTAACATTATATGGACTAAGCAGGTCACATTTATATATTTAGGTGTGTGTGTGTGTGTGTGTGTGTGTGTGCGCGCGCGCGCGCACACGCGTGTGTGTATGTGTGTGCGTCTGTGTGTTTATAAAAGAGGCCACGTATTTAAATAAGAGCAAGGAGTGAGTACATTGGAGGGAGGAAGGGGGAAAGCAGAAATGATGTAATTGTATTATGATTGCAAAAGAAATTAAACCATTATTTTAAAAGCAGACTCCATGTGTGTATGATCACTGAAGCCGGCTTTGCAGGTGACAACAGTGACTCGTAGGCCCTTTGGTGAAACCTGGTCTGTAGAATCAGATCCTTAGCCAAAAACATTAGAAGTGAGCTTCGCTACTGAATGACACAGAATAACAGGTCAAGAAGGGCAATTGCATAGCTCATAGATTTTTCTCAGGCAGCTATGGTTCTGTGCACTCTCAAAATTATGCTTTCAAATGCTGGAAGAACAAGGGAAAAAGTCTATTCAAACATTCCCAATGAAAAGGATAAAAGCTTGCACAAAGCCAAATTAGAAATTAAAATTGACCTCATTCCAAATGCTTAATTCAGAAATAGCAAGATCTCTTTCAGAAGTTGTCAGCATTGACAGCGACATCTTTTGTTTATGAGAACGCATTGGGAGGGCCCCTGTTGCTTTTCAAAGTATCCTATCCTCAGATCTGCCAGATAAGTAGGGCAGGCATTGAAGGAACTGTAGAATGAATACACACCCTGCCAGAGTCATTGGAAGTAGTGGAGTAAAACTTCTTTGTTTATATGTGCAAGAAAGTGGTTGTGCGTGGAAAAGCTTTACAAAATACTGCAGTCAGGATAGGGCAGGTGACGCTCCATAGTACATAAGCTTCAACATTGCTTGGCTCAGGCATTTAGTGTTTCTGTTGTAGCCTAACAAGTTGCCAGGGTATATGTCTTCTCAGACAGGACTTTGTAGACGTTTGTAATTTCCGTCCTGTGACTTTAATTCCTCAAATGTGCCTTCTAGATCAATGTGAAGTTTGGAAGTTTGTTGGCAGACTAGCAGGGCTCATCATGGCTACAGCTTAAAAGTGGCATCTATTAATTATTCTTAGGCCATATAGAAATGGTGGTATATTCTGAGCAAAGATCCTAGTCAATTAGTGTTTGACACGTTCATAAAACAGAGGAAGGCAGACAAGAGTGACCAGCAGTCAACTTCCACACAAATGGCTTCTATCCCAGGCTTCCTGCTTGGTGTGATTTTGAATGTGAGTTGTCTTCCATAGGCTCATGCATCTGATAGCTCCCTCTGCAGATGGTGGAACTGCTAGTGACAGTTCCAGCATCACCAAGACAAGAGCCTCACTAGAGGAACTGAATCACAGGAGATGGGAGAGGTATCAAGCCTTGAGAGCTTGTAGTCAGCCCTACTTCCAGTCTGATCTCTCTTTCCCCAAAGACAGGAGTGACTAAAGAGTCCCCGCAGTGGACTTCTGCTCCCACGAAGCCAACTACAATTGTACCTTGCTTGCTGTGCTGGCCTATACCTCATCACACTGCTAGGCTGGACTAACTCTTCCTCCCTATGCTCTTCAGGTTTAACTGTCCATTTGACAGAATCGAGACTCACTTGAGAAGAGCATCTTCCTAAGGAATTAGCTAGATAGGATTGGTCTGTAGGCACCTCTTTGCGCAATTGCCTTGATTGCTAATTGAGATTAGACAATCCAGCCCACTGTGGGTAGTAGCATTCCTTAGGCAGGGTATCCTGAACAGTAAAAGGGAAGAGGAAGCTAGCTGAGAACAAGGAAGAAAAGAAGGATGTATTTTTTTTTTCTTGAGTGTGGTTGTGCTATGATCAGCTTGTCGAGTTTCTGTCTTGGGTTTTCTGAAAAGATGGACTGCATATTGTCTTCTAGACAAATATTTGTTTTTGAAAATCAAGATAAAATACCAATATTTAGCCAGAGAATTCTGTCCACTAACTTGAGGCTTTGGGGCACTGATGGTAGTTCTAAATAGTAGAAATTGGAGAAAAATAGTCAGTTCAGAAGATTTCAGAAAGTATAAGTGTTCACCACGTCAAAAACTCCTTTTTCATTAATTTTAGGGAAATCAGAAACCTGCCTAGCCCAACTGACACCAGAGAGGCTTCATCCAGCAACTGATGGAAACAGATGTAAGACCCCCAGCCAAATATGAGGCGGAGTTTTGGGAACCCTGCAGAAGAGGGAGAGAAAGGATTGTAGGGGACTGACAGGTTAAGAACATCACAAGAACACTCATAGAATCAACTAACCTAGGCTCACAGGGGCTCACAGAGACTGAACCAACAACTGAGGAGCCTGCACAGGACTGGCCTAGGCGCTCTGCATATATGTTACAGATGTGACACTTGGTCCTTTAGTGGGGCTTTTAATAATGAGAAAAGCAGATGTCTCTGACTCTTTTACTGACTTTTGGGACCCTACTCCTCATACTGAGTACCCTTGGGGAGGTGCTTAGTCTTATTGCAACTTGAAATGCCATGTTTTGCTGATGCTCAATAGTAGACCTGCCCTTTCCTAAACAGAAATGGAGGAGGAGTGGATTGGGGGGCAGAAGTGAAGTGGAGGGAGTGACTGGGAGGAGAGGAGGGAGGGGAAACTGCATCTGGAATATAAATACAATAAATACATACATTTATTAAAATAAAATAACAAAAAAACTTACTCTCTTCCAGTATGACCGATTATAATTGTGCCACCACTCTGAGGAATGTCCCCTTTGCTTGTCACTGCAATGCCAAGTTATTGAGATTGGCAGATTAACCCCTATTTTCATGGGAATATTTTACATAGAAATTATTAAATTAAATTATTAAATTATTAAAAGTTTAACAAATCATCTCAAATATTTTAAAAAGTTAAAAAGAAGGAATTATATTAAAGACACTTAAAACTCAAAGGAATTCAAGTAGAATTAATTAGTGGACCAATATGTTGAGGAACTAGGATTGGTCTCATTCAGGATTCCCAACTTTCCTTTCGTGATTATCTTCAGCCACTACCTACTTTTCAGATACATACTGTTAGATGTTCAGTGTCAGTTGCTACATCCCGGACCCTAGCCCAATCTCTATGCTTTCAGTTTCATGTCCTTTATACGCATGCAGATACGTGTGTGTGTGTGTGTGTGTGTGTGTGTGTGTGTGTGTGTGTGTGTGTGTTGTGTATTCATGAGCATGGTGCATGTGTCTGTTCAGGTGCACATGAACATGTGTCCATGTGATTGTGGAAGTCAGAAATCTCCACCTGGTTTTTTGCGACAAGTTCTCTCATTGAGCCTGGAGCTCCCCAGCTTGGTTAGAGTGATTGGATAGCAAGACCCAGGGGAGCCTCCCATCTCCATCTCCCCAGCATATAGATTACAACAGGCAAGCCCTGCCATGCCTAGTTTTTCACCCGAGTGCTGGGTATCCAAATTCAGCACTACGTGCTTACGCAGAGCACTTTGCTGACTGAAGCATCTGCCCAGCCCTACCCTTTGTAATTTCTACTTGTATATAGTAACACTTTTCACCAGTCTTGTCTACAGTAAGACTCAACTATTGCCAATTATTGTTAACTCTCATTTCTCAGCATCTGAGTTGTGTATTTCAAAACAACCTGTACTTATAGGGTCAATACTGTTAAGTATTGTGGGCTATATAAATAGGCTATCTTGGCTCACTGGTGGGTCATTTGACCCTCATTTCTAAAGAAACCATGTTGGTTATGGTAGGAGAAGTCAGAAAACACACAGAGACCCTCTTCCTCAACAGGCATAAGGGCAGGATAGCTGACTGCAGAAGTGGAATAGGCAGGCAATAATATAATTCTGAATCTCTTGTGCAAGGCCATCAGGCACTAAATGTCAAGAGAAACACTGAATGTGAAAATGTCTGATGCTTCAGGACTAAGATGGTAGAAATAACGCCTAAGGATTACTTAGGCAGAAACCTTGATGTGTCTTGTTCTGCCGCCTTTGCCTCTGTAGACCCTCAGCCTGGAATCAGCCTCCAATCTAGTCCACAGACACCTCAAGAAATTAAAATATTTTCTTAAAGCAGGCTCCAGTTTTTAATGGAATCTTTAGAGAATATTCTTAATTGAATTAGTAACACAATGGAGTGGTAGTAAAGAGTAACTAAAGGAAAATAGTACATCAATGGATCTCAGGCTACAAATTTGAGTTGGGTCCTTGGGGAGTCATAAGCCAGGTTGGATGTGTTCTAATGGGAACTCTGTCTGGGTTTAGTGCAATAATGAATTTTATATCCCTTATTTCAAAATTTGCATATGCGTATCACTAGCAAGCCTGATGATAAAACTTTGTCACAAAATCTTTGGTGACATTATGCAGAACATTTAGCCTTTCTAGACCTCAGTTTCCACAGCAATAAAATAAAGGAAGTTGAATTAAATTACCTTGGAGGATCTTCCCAGCTATAAGATTCTATGACTAGCTCACATTTTAAATTTAGCATGCGAGCGTCACCATCTCCTGATTACAACCTGAGGCAAAATCATTTTCTTCAGCGTTCATTTTAAATAGCATCCAAGAACCCTTCACTAGATATTGTTTTAAACTAGACTGCCACATTGCCCAGTAGAAATTTCTTGGATTCTATAAAAATCTATATCTGTCTCAAGCAACAGCCTCTGGCCATCCATGTACGACAATTGAACACTTAAAATGCATCTACTAGTACAATCAAGAATCTCAACGTTTAGTTTGCATATTGTTATATTTCATGCTTATATTTCATATAAATAGCCATATGTGAATAGTGATTCACATAAAGTAGGGTTGTAGGATTATACTATGTGAGTGGCAAAGAGCAATCAAAAGTCAGTCATACAAGATGAAACAAGAATTAGTATTTGAAAATCACTGCCCTCTCTCTTCATGTGGAATTGCATGGCTCCATCTTAGATTTTAGGTGACAGTCCATTCTGGAACAATGCAGGGCTCTTCAAAAAAATAAAAACAAAAGGAGAAGAGAGATTTCTATGCCAATTTTGTCTAGTAGAAAAGTAACGAGCACAACTAACAAATATACAACTATGCTGAAAAAAATTGGCAATGATCTCTGTGAGGTCAATGTTGATTTCATTTTAATGGAATCTGGAATTAAATAGGAGTCGACACTCATGAGGGAGCTTCCATAGTGCTTACCTGAGGTCGGAAATTCATTCCTATGTGTAGGTGACATCATTTCCCAGGACCAGGAGTGCAGTTGAATAAAAAGGAAAATCACCAGCATTCATCTCTCTGCTTCTTGACAGCAGATACAGTGTGACCAGCTCCCCCCACATCCCTTCCACCCTGCTTTCCCTAAGCTTCCTTTAGTTGGAGTCAAAGAAAACCTTCCTTAAGTTTCCCTTCTCATGCATTTTGTCACAACAGTGAGTCATCAACCAATACAATCTCTTATTCTATACCTTATCAAAAGACTGCAATATTTGTCTAAGACATTTTGCAAAAACCAAGCAAATCAAATGAATGGATTGCAAAAATCTTTAGTAGTGTTTACTGAATTCAAAATTTGGAGCTGTTATTGCTACTTCCAGCTTTGTCATTGATGACATTTCCTGTTCTAAATTATCATTTGGTGTAAAATTCACCATGAAATTAACAATAGCTGTAGGAAAGCAAAGTGATTGTTGGTAGTAGCTCTGCTCTCTAACTTAATGACGCCATGTATGACCTCAGTATTTTCAGGGGCAGTATTGAAATGCTGGCTACTTCTCTTCGTGCTACCAAATTATTTTGTCAACTCTAGAGTTTTTAAAGATTTCTAGAGAAGATTATTGTCATTAATCCTGAAGTCCTGGATTGTTACTTTTCTATCTTCTTTTGAAGGATGGTGGAATGGAGTGATCTTGGAGTTCATCTCCCTTTCCAGTTTGGCTGAGATTACACTTATTTCTCAGCAAATTGCATAATGTAGATGATTCAGTGATGAAATTTGAAACTAAGTTAGACTTACAAGACTATCATCAAATGCTATGACAATTAGATATATCATTCTTAGGAGACAGAGATAGTCTTCTATGAAGCACAGACCAGCCATAATACCATCTTTGAGAATTTGAAGCCCTTATGTGAAGGATCCAACATTGCCCACTGTATCCTTTCTATAATTGTCAGGCCTTTCACGTGGTCTGCTGTCTTGCCCAAACACAGTAACATTTTATTACAAATTAGTCTCTTAATAAACTAATTTCATTGAAATCTTAATTAAAATTTATATATTTTTTAAAATATTAACTAAGTTAGAATTGTTTATAGGAAAGTTTACTATGCTATTAATGGATGAACATTCAGAACTGAGTTTACTAAGATGAAAGGGGACCAGTGACCAATGTCATAGTCATCTTCTGGTAGTCAATCATCAGTGATGTGTTTTTAAGTCTATACATTTCTTACATTTGGAGAAATAAATAGTTGCATTATTTTAGGCAAATATCAACATATTGGCTCCACTATAAAGTAGGTTAATGATAGTAATTATTATTCTTCCTCATACAGCCAATTCTTGCACTTCTATTATCTCATTATTAGAGGTCATATAATTTATTCATTTAGCCCATTATCTTTCAAATAGGGAAGATAAACTAGACACATAAACAATGTCTTAGTTACTTTCCTATTGCTGCTTTAAGACACCATGACCAGGGCAAAATATAAAAGGAAGAGTTTACTTGGGACTTACAGTTTTAGATGGTTAGAGTCTATGATCGCAGCAGGAAGCATGGTACCAGACAAGCATATTTCTTCAGCTTACATTGTACAACACAACCGCGAGGAAGAGAGAGGGCGATTCAGAATGGCCTGAGTCTTTTGAAACCTCAAAACTGGCCCCCAGTGGCACGCATCCTCTAACAAGGCTACACCTCCTAATCATTCTCAAACAGTTTCACCAAAATATATGTGTGTGTGGAGGCCATTCTCATTCAAAGCAACACAATTAGGTTCATAGCTAGAACTAATTATGTGCCTGAAGTTCCCTGCCATCTTCTGATGCAACAAGAAGTTTGTCAGAAGATGCAGCTCCATGACCTCGGAATTCTTCCCAGTCCCACAAACTGAACTACATAAATGTGATTATTCATTATAAATCATGCAGACTCAGATTTCTTGTAGAAAACAACAACAAAATGACTATGAATCTTAAGTTCTTATGTTTGAAAGCCAATGGTTTTCATTCAGAATCTTGCTATTGGACTGGAGAGAGGGCTTAGTGGTAAGAATTCTTCTGCTCTTGAAGAATTAGGTTCAATTTCTAGCACCTCCATGGTAGCTCACAACTACCTGCAAGTTTTTTCCCCCTGGAATCCAATGCTCTGTTCTGTCTTCCTTAAGCTCCTGAACACATGTAATAAAGTTATGCAAGCACATGTACATGCACTACAAATAATAGCAAATAAATAAATCTTTTAAAATGAATCTTGCCAATATCAACACATAATAATTTTAATGCGCTGTTTAACTTCAGTATGGAAATCAAACATTAATGCTATTTCTTTCATAATCTCTTAGTATCTTGAGTAGTTATCTCTGCTTGTCATTCATATTTATTAGCTCTCTGAAAATGCTTTCCAGTTGTCACTCAAATTCATCCAGTATCTAGATACTTTTGACGACGTGGGAGTCCCCTCCATATGCTGTGGATGCTAACATTAACACATTCACAGCATACGGAGGGAACTCCCACATCATCAAAAGATTTCCACAATACTTAATAATAGAAAATTTTAGAATAATAAATAAACAAGTAATATGTGTGTGTTAGATACTTCCCCAGTGTTCTGACTTAACTCCGTGGCAATTTTTTTTAGGAGAAAGGCTATTGTTTTGTTTTGTTTTTTTTTTTTTTTTTTTTTTTTTGGCTTACAGTTCCAGAGAGAAAAATGTTCATCATGCAGGGAAGGCATGACAACAAGATCATGAGGCCAGCCAACCACATTTCATAGGCACACAGGAGGCAGAGAGGGAGAACAGAAAATGGCCCTAGGCTATAAAATATCAAAGGCTGCCCCCAAGTGATGTCCTTCCTACAGCACAACTCCACTTCCTACAGGCTTTCAAAGCTCCTTTCACAGCACCACCACCTCGGATAGAGTGCAGACGTAAGCATGGATGGAAAACATTTCACATTCAAGCTGCAACAATGTGTGAATGTCTAGTTATGTTCAAGTCATCATTTAATAAACAAACCAGCCAGTTTCTGTGTTGTAAAGAAAAGATACTTCTGTGTGACCATGTTTTGTTTCTTAGTACTGAAACAATTTACTAAACTAAATAAAAATAATCATTAGTTATAGCATATTGATTTTATCTTTAATAATCTATTTTTTAAAAATTCAAATAATTAGCTAAAATTTTATTATTGGCATGAATTTCTTGTTAGAGACATTCAGTATAAGACAATTGTACCCAGTTTTTCAAATATTTTAGAATAGTCTAGTTCATGATTTTAAAAATTCTTGCTGGCAGAATAAAATATTTGTCTTTCATAAGACATTCAAAGTTATTTCAAGGAAATATGAAAAGGAATCTTCAACACATCAATATTGAATACTTTTTCATTTTTTTAGCTTAGAAGGATGACCCTTCCCTATTGAGCATCTTCCATGAATAAAACATTAATTTTCTTCCCACTGACAACCTGGCCATTATGTGATTATACATCATTCAAAACAAAGTTGAAGCATATTATTTATATCAATATAAGGTGAATTACTGATAATTTTCCACAAGAGGACATTTTTATTTCAACTGCTACCTTTATTTTGGTACTATATTATGGTCTTAATTTCAAGTGGTCTCAGTGTCTCCTGGCAAAGAGCTTGTTTCATGCATGAAGATTACAGAGGATTTACCCATCTGTAATATTTCTTTGACAAAAATTTTATGTCTCTTGGTTCTTCATTTTTGGCACTTCTCCTACCTTTCTTTTCTTTCTCTTTCCTCTCTTTTTTTATCCTTTGCCATCCCTCATTTTTTACCATCTTCATTCTTTTCATTTCTTCTACCCCAGTCTTTCTTTCTTTTTTTTAACCAATAAATAATGATATATGTACTATGTATACTATGTACTAAAGTTTGATATTTCATAACTCCTCAGAAACACTATTTCCTTAGTAGATTATCTTGGCAACAAGAGACACAGTCATACCAAATTTGCATGATGTTTCCTTAGTGTAAATACCAAAGATAAGATTACAAATGTCTTCAAGAAAGGTATCAAACCCCAAATATACATGAGGTTTTCAGAAAACACAACACAGCCTGAGAACTGACATGGGTAAGCAAGATGCTCAGCTCTTTCTGTCTTAAGGAGGTTAAGATAGCTCACAGACGCATTAGCATGACTAGCCAACCAGTATCCTCTTCATTCTATCTGCTATTGTGACTTCCCCTGTCACAGAAGCTATAGACCTAGCTTGCATCTCATGAATTCTGACAAACAATTTCAGGCGATGTGGTGCAAAATTGGTTATCTAATTCCTAGGTATACATATGAATCCTCATCAAGGGTACAAATGTGAAATGCTGTTTTTAAATAATTTCATTATTTTAGGAAGTAGATATTTTTATTAAGTTTATCACTTTACCCAATTGTCTATCACATCGTTGAGGGTACACATATACATGTTTGTCATACTTGTAGATTTTATACTAAAAACTTGCAGGATACTCTATATCAACATACCACCTTACACACACACACACACAATATTTTTTAGGACTCAAATTTATGAGTGTTCATTTGTTGTGCTTATTTTATTGTAATTGTGTGCATGTGTTTGTGCATGTGCACATAGGCCAAAAATGACACCAAGTGTCTTCTTCACCTGTCCTTCACATTATTTTTGAAGTAGCATCTTCTTTTTCTCTTGGAACTCACTAATTCACCTAGGATAGCTGGTCAGTGAGTTCCAGGGGTCCATCAATATCTGCTTAATCCACGCAGGGATTATAGCATGAACCACATTTGGATAGAAAATAGTTTTCTAACTGAGCCAACTCACCACTCCTAGTACCTAATTCTTTTTCTTTAACATTCATACTTACTTAATTTATTTCTGTAAATAAATATATTCATTTCACATAAATTTGTTGAGTGAAAGAATGACAGATTGAATGGCTTTATCTTGAATTATACATCAACAGAAGCTGTGAGACTGGAAGCAAACTGACCTAGATATTTTTGAATTATTAAGTCTGTTTCAAATATAACCAAAAATTAATGAGGTATCTGATGATCAAAGTGAGACACCTATATGACTGCTTCTAGTTCCAAAAGAGACATTAATGAAAATAATCTTTACATGTTTATGTGCTATCTATAAGATAATTTATCCACATCTATCACCAGTCTTTAAATAATTTTGTGTTTGACTTAACCATTTTAATTATAAGAATTTATTGTAAGGAAATAATCAGAAGCTCCAGAAACATGAAATTTAATTGCCAAATTACTTATAATTTTAAAGAATTGAAAGTATTCAAGGCTTTAATTTAAATTTTATTGTGCTTTGGTCATTCCAGTACACTATATAGATTTGTTGAATAACATCTTTTTAAATAAATGGCATAAAACTTTCAATAACGCTTTTGTTAAAAGTCTTAACTAATAACAATAGAATAGGAAATATTCACAATTGTATATATAAATAGAAAAGTGGATTCCAGATGTGATAGGTTACTATTATATCCTTAACCCTCAGGAAACTGAGGCAGGAAGATTGCCACAAATCATAGTGCAATTTGAGTTACATATATTCCAGGTCATTTGGTTTGATTGAGACTCTGTATTAAAACTCCAAAATCTACTAATCAATCAATCAATCTAATTATGATAATATATAAACCATATTACAAAGAGTGGTTTTAGTATAGGGTTATAACTGACACATGTCTGAAGTATTTCAAAATTTGTATAATAAACAAGTACACAAAGATTTCTACAATTGATAAACTGACAGGCAAATTGTCCTCTTTTAAACATTCTATTATTGCAATGAGATATGACTAATGTTTCAGATTTTATGTCTTCAATCCATGTGTGCTTGAGAATATATCTCTTACTTCTGAGGAAAGATCACAGGCTTTGGGATCAAATTGGTAGTCTTAAACTGGTTCCTCATCTGTCTGCTCACACCTCATGAGAAACCTGGGAATGTCACCTTAACTATTTGCCATCCTGAGTGTTCTTATATGAATAGTAGATAAACAATATTAGCTTTATAGATGTTTTATAGTATGTTAAAAAATAGCTACGACCAATATAAAGAAACCATGAAATAAATATTAAATGATGATTAATACAATTTGTTTTGGCTCTTCTTCAAATTTGAGTGGGAAATTCCATATTTCAAAGAAAATACTATGAATCTTTATGGATTTTTGAAAGAGTGAATTGAATTCTTCCACATGAAATAGAGAATAATCTCTTTGTTAATTAGATATTACCACCATACTGCTTTATGTTCTTTGCTTCAATTTAGAGCAAAACAAGTTACTCTTCTCAGATTTATTCAAACATATAATATTAGAGAAAACTATTTTTAAAATGTATGTGTATCTAGGAGACAGTTTTTCACAGCACTCCCTTTCATCCTCTGGCTCTTATAGTCTACCTGATTCCTCTTCTAGGATATTCTCTGAGTCATGGAGAGTGGTTGTAGATTTTTCCAAGGTCTGCACAAGATCAGCCAATTAAGACATTATCATGTGTAGGAGAATGATGCTTGTTGGTCCAAGCTGTTTAGCCCTGAAATAATCACACAGAAACTGTATTATTTGAATCACTCTTTGGACCACGTGGCAGTGGTTCACCAGCAAAATTTCAGCATGCCTAACTCTGGCAGCTCCATGACTTCTTTCTGAGTCTACCCTTCTTTCTCCCAGCATTCAGCCTAGCTTTCCCTGCCTACCTAAGTTCTGCCTTGCTGTAGGTCCAAAGCAGTTTCTTTATTCATTAATGGTAATCACAGCACACAGAGGGGACTCCCACATTAATCATGGATTGAGTAGGGACTCCAAAGGCCTCATTACCAGCATAGGAGCTATTGGCAGATGATGGATGCTGATGGAGTCACTGTTTTTCTGAGCTGCAGCTTTCCCATGCCCCAGTGGATGGATAAAAACATAAGTACATGGTCAACATTAATTTGACTCATAGGCTATAAATAAATAATAATAAAAAATAGAACATCAAGTTAGGATAGAGGGAGTTAGGGAAACTTGAGAGAAGTTGTAGGGAGATAGTTGGGATAGATATGATGAAAATACAGAGTACGTACACATAAAATTTACAAATAATAAATTGTAATATTATTTTAAAACAATGTCTGTGTTTGTATGTGTATTAGCAAAATGTAAACAGTTTCATACAAAATAAATGTCAGTATTTTTTGAGATTTATTTTTAAATATGTGTAAGACTTGTATCTTTACGTGGGTTTATGCACATGATTTAATGTCTTGTGAAGGTCCCGAAAAGGGCATTAGACCCTTTAAACTGGAGAAACATGTAATTGTGGGACACTCAAGATGTGTGCTGGAAACAGAACTCAGATCTCATGTTTTACTTACTTTTATATTGCTATAAGAAAACTTGATGATCAGGGAAACATATAAAACAAAGCATTTAATTTAGTTTGTGGTTTCAAAGTGTTAGAAGAAAGAAGGAACAGCTGAGAGTTCACATCTTGATCTATAACCATAAGGTAGAGAGAGCCTTGTCAGTCTTTTGCAACCGCAAAGCCTACCCTCAGGGAAATACCTCCTCTAACAAGGCTACACCCCCTAATCCTTCTTAAACAGTTCCATCAACTAGGGACCAGGTAGTCAAACAAATGAACCTATGGGAGGCATTCTCATTCGATCCACTATAAAGAAGTACTCTTAACGATGAACCATCTCTCAAACCCCAAGTTTGGTTCTTATGTTAATAAACATTGCATCATAGTTCTTGTTGCTTGGCAAACTCAAATACCCCTGATCGGTTGGAGACTTGATGGTATTTAATCCTCAACAACAATGGTAGGCTATATTTCCTTTATCAAGCAAACATACTTATCAGTTTTCCCAAGGCTACATGCCAAATAAAGGAAATCCTGAAGCAACCAGTTAGGTGAATCTTGAAAGTGTTTTTTCTGCTTTATTTTCTCAGCTATCCTGAATACTCAGTTGTATTCTCTATCTTTCTGGGTCTTAGTTCAAAGATTCAGAAAGAAGAATTTGCCAAGGCCTGGGGAAACTGGTACAGTTCCTACCTTGAAAGCCTGAGGACTTGAGTCTGAGAAAAAAAAAAAAAGTTAAACCTGAAAGTATGTGTTTGTAATCCTAACACTAGGGATATAGAGACAGAAAAACTCTGGAGGTCATTGGCCAGCCAATCTAGCCTATATGGTAAGTTCCAGGACATAAAAGACCCTGCAGAAAGATATAAGGTCAAGGCTGGATGAAGAGTTCAATGGTTAAATGCCTCCCATGGAAGTTGAAAACCAGAGTTCAGATAACCAGAATTCACACACAAGCCCAGTGTATGTGGCAGCCCACCTATAATATACCATCAGAGAAGACAGAGGAGATCCCAGAGCAGGGTGACTAGTGAGATTAGCTTTGTGAATGAGCTTTCATATTTATTGAGAGACAAAGACACAATGAGTAAGATAGCAGATGGGTTGATGATGATTCTCTACATTAACCTCAGGCTTCTACATGGAGGCAAACATCTTCACATATGTGCGCGCACACACACAAACACACACACACACACACACACACACACACACACACAAATGGAAAAATAAAAACAAAATCAACTTGACAGCACCTGAAAAACTACACTGAATGTTGACCTCTGGACTACATACTTGAAGGCACACATTAAGTGAACCTGTTCACACATGCACAAACACACACACACACCCCACAAATAAATCATTACCTGTCTGCAATGGACATATTCAGGCCAACCATAAAAATTACAAGCTTCCTGGGGACAGGAACCCTAGCTGTCAGCTTTATTGTCTGTTCTCAGCATATCATAAAGTCCCAATGCAGAAAGAACTAAACACTAATGAGAAGATAAAGTGAATGAAATGCTTTTGTTTGGTTTTAATCTCTTTAAATTCTGATTTCCTGGGAGGGAAATGCATGAAGCCTAACAGGATAAACTTGAAACCTTCAATCATTTGTTGTCTCTGTATGCCCTAGATAGTAGAAATGTTTTGCTTTATTTTTTCCTTACTTGAGCAAAAAGTAAAAGACTAGCCATGACATTGGAGTCTCCTTCTCCATCAGAAGTTATTGCTCTCTAATCTGAATCAATTATTTTCTTAGTCTCTGCTAAGCACCCTCAACTTCCTTCTTTTTCCTTTATTTATTAGGCCACCTTGTCTGATCTGATGAAGACACTCTGAACTGTGAGTCCTACATGTGTTTTTGTTCTGTATAGCACCTAGCGTGGCAGTGACCACATCATAAATGTTCTAGAATGTTCTCTTTGAAGTGCGAAAGGCTACACTCCTATGAAAAAAGAGAATCATTCTGTCACACAACTCAGCCAGCATTTTCATAAAAAGCCACATGGGAAATATTTTCAGCTTTAGATGTGGTCCTAATTAGCTTTGATTGTCAGGTTGACACAGCCTGGAGTTATCTGAAAAGGGAGTGACAACTGGGGATGTTCTAGTCTGCTTTCTATCACTGTGATAAAACACCAGAACAAAAGCAATTTGGGGAAGAAAGGGTTTATCTTACAAGTTTGAATCCCAGTCCATCATGAAGGGAAGTCAGGGCAGGAATTCAAGGCAAAACACTGGAAGCAGAAACTGGAGGAGCAAAGACCAGAGAGAAGTGTTGCTTACTTATGTCCTTCCCATGGCTTACTCTGCCTACTGCCTACTTTGTTACATCTCCCAGAACCATATTCTCAGGGCTGGCACAGCCCACCATGGGCTAGCTCCTCCTTCCTCAATCATTAATCCAGAAAAGGCTACACAGACCAATCTGATGGCCATATTTTCTCAGCTGAGGTTCCCTCTTCCCAGATAACTCTAGATCATTTGAAGTTGACAAAAACTGATCAGGACAAGAGAAAGCTCAGATCAGATTGGCCTATAAGCATGCCTGTGGGGAAATGTCTTGGTTATTAATTGATATAGAAGAGCAATCCTACTGTGGGCTGTACTGTTCCATTAAGCAGTTGGACTTCAGCTCTATAAGAAGGTTCACTAACCAGCAAATATTATGGCTGTATGGTTTCTGCTTCAAGTTCTTGCTGAAGTCCTCTCCCTACTTCTCTCGGTGATGGATTTGAGATAAGCCAAAAAGATCCTTTCCACCCCTAAGCTGCTTTTGGTCATAGTGTCTCACTCATCACAGCAATAGAATTTCAACAGAGGAGACATACCTTGTCATTGTTATGACTCCTCAATGCTTGTAGTACATACGTGGCAGTGGGTTATAAGTAAAGGAGCAAGCATGCCTATACACTATTACAACTGCATTTGCAAGTAAGAACAGTCCAATTCGGTGTTTGGTTCCCACACCTAGTTGCTTGCCAACTTTGTTCTATGTTCTTTCTCAGGAGACCCTGCTAATTCTAAGTATGAAACAAAGGGTAGAAATGGTAGAGAGAGAGAGGGGGAGAAGGAGAGGGAGAGAGAGAGAGAATAGAATTATTGAAGAAATCCTTCTCTATTACTTGGAAAACCCTAAGAGGGTGGCCTCCTGGGATTGGTCAGTAGTTTTATTTGTATATGCAAATTTAATATTATGGTTTGTTTGCATCTCATTCTGACTTCATGAAATCCGTTCCTACCATATTGTACTCTCAATTTCCCCTTAAATCTCTCATCCTCCAAAAACTTAAAAGATAATAAGCAGGATTTCCTGATTAAAGGTAATGGGGTTCTAGGGAGCCATTTGCAAAGATAAAATGAGACAAAAATAATCTTATTAGGACCTCTCCCCATCATCTAGATTGATTTGCAATTTGCCAATTATGAAATTTGAATTTTTTGCTTTATCAATCAACCATATCTCATTTCTTATAACATCCTCTTAGACCAGAAATGAAATTAGTTCCAGGCACCTTCTTAAGGCAAAAAAATGGACAAGTATCTAGAAAATATCTTGGCTGAAAAATAAAAGCTTAGGCAGCTGCAAAACACCATGCAATTAACTTGTGAAGTGTATTTAAATGAATATCACTGCTTACATCTGCCTTAAGCAGTATTTGTGTAGAATCAGAAAAACACAAACCAGTACTTGTATTTAAATAGAGGAAATTTAAGGTCAATACATTTGCATAGGTTATTGACATGTTGCTGGGCCAAAAATGAGTCAGGTATGATTATAATATATCATTCATGTGTCAACTTTAAATTTTTATTACATTTATTTGGGGGTCAAATACATATGTGGAAGTTAGAGATAACTTATGGAAGTCAGTTCCCTTCTTCCCCTGGGTGGGGTTCCAGGGACCAAACTCAGGTGATCAATCTTGTTGGCAAGCAACCTTACCCACTGAGTCATTTTGTTGGCCCAGTGACAATTCTGATTAGAAGCAACATTTAGCACCAGTGTTTTTTCTCCTTAGAGTTTCTGCCCCAGTGCAGTCTGGCTGAGCTGCCCTGAAGTCCAGGAGTAGAACTAGCGTCTCCCCCACTGAGTCCTGGCTCTCAAGGATGCAACTTTTCCTTTTTCTTCTCTTCTGTCTTTTCTTTCAGGTGTGGGCCAGAGTCTAAGCATGCATTCCCTGGTACTTTGGGTGTCCTTTCTCTTTCTCTAAAGTCCCCTTCCCTGCCACAAGGCTGATCTCAACACAGCTTTTGATCTTTCTCTTCTCCACCCTTCTCCTCTAGGGCAATTGCAACATTCACATCTTGCCTGCCAGGGTTTTTCTTCTACATCTAATACAAGGCCCTTGAGCTTCCATTTCAGTCAGTTCTTAAAGTTTACTTTTTTCATTAATAAGACTAAACCCCACGAAGGGACCCCAATTTCCCCAGTATCATACGGTCACTCTGCTGGAATTCCCACAGTATTTCTGTTAAAACTTCTTTTCTTCTTTTTAATTGTCTAACTGGAAAAGAAAACAAACCAATTCCTGCACACCTAGGTGGAATCAAAGCCATTTCAATCAAGATGGCAGACAGATCAACTTCCATCGGAAGCACAGTGGAACCATCATAACCACACAAAAGCTATCCTGCAGTATTTTCTCGCATGCATCCTAGTTGAGAGTCTCTGTTTTCTTTTGCCCATTTCACTGTTTTTTTCTTTTTCTCACTGATAAATTTAAGAATTCTTATGATTCAAAATTTTACAACTTTGTACATCCTAATTTGTTTGCTTTGTTCTTACACTACATAAATTTCTCAGTATAAACATAGCAAGACACTTTGATGCTTTTCAGCTCCTCTTGCCAACTAATGAGGGTATTAACACTGAGATAATGCAAGAATTTGTTACAAATTATGCATTGTTTATGAGAAACTAAGATATGGCAGAGTCACTTCTATGCATATGGTATTCTCACAGAGGTGTGAAAGAATAGGATATAAAATACCTTTTTGCCACAAATGGTCAATTTAATGTAATATTTATATTATTTCAGTATAACAAGTCTATTTAAAAGGTTCTGGCAGATACCATTATACCAGCTGAAAGTGTGAATTTCTCCATTTGCCTGAGCAAGTATGATTCTACAGGAGCAGACATGAAAGAATCTCTGCTAACTACTTTCCTTGTTGCTATAATTTAATGCCTGACAAGAAACAACTTAAGGGAGAAAAGGCTTATTCCACATAATGGGTTAAGAAGGAATATAGTCACCTGGCAAAAAAGACATGGGAGCAAGGGAATGATGCAGCGGGGGAATGATGCAGCTGGGGAATGATGCAGCTGGGGAATGATGCAGCTGGGGGATGCTGCAGTGGGAGGATGATGCAGGTGCTCACACTGTGTCTATAGTTTGGGTGTTGAGATCAGAGATAAAGTGTGGCTAGGCTATCATGCCATAAGTCAAGCTCTAGTAGCCCACTGTCTCTAGCCAGGCTCCACCTCCTAAAGGTTCCACAGCCTTCCAAACAGCACCACCAGCTGGGCATCAAGCACATGAGCCTGCACATCGTACTAAGAGGACGGAACTCCACTTGCCCTTGTGTTTCTGCCATTTAGAGTAGAACTGCTACTTGACCTTGACCACATGCACGAGGCTACTTGAATTTCTGTAAGAAAAAGCCACCCACTGGTTAGCTTAAACAACAGAAATTAATTTTTCCCCAAATTGGTAGTGAGTTGGGATTCTAGAGAGGGATTCTCTTGACTGTCACTGGCTGCCTTGTTATAGTGTCATCACATGCTCTTTCATTTCTGTATGCATGAACTCTGATGTTTCTTCATATGCCCAGAAAGGTACTCGTCCTGGGGCTAGAAATGTGCTCAGTGGTTAAGAGCATTTGCTGCACTTGCAGAGGACCTGAACTTAGGTCCCAGTACTCATATTAGAGGGATCTCAACCACCCATAACTTCAACTCCACAGGATCAACACTCTTCTGACCTCCACTGGCACCTGTGTACATGCACACACACACACACACACACACACACACAAATAAATAAATCTTTAAAAAGTTACTAGTCCTATTGCAACAGCACTACTCTTACAATCTTAGCTAACCCTAGTTAACTCGGTAGTGAGCATATCTCTAAGTGAAGGAATGCTGGAGGCTAGAGCTTCTGTAAAAGGACACAGACCTATTCCGTTTATGACACACTTAGTGTGAGCATTTTTTGTTCACCTTGTAGCATATTATGATTTGAAATCCAAAAACTATACAAGAGCAGCATTTTCTAACATAGAGGGGAACTCATTAAAGTACTTTTGCAAATGCGTATCATTAGCACAGACAGAGCAGCACCCATTCTGATTTCTCTACAGCCTGGGCTGTCATGATCTAGCAGAATGTGAGATCAATCAAGATCCAGCTTTGGCATAGTCAATCCTTATCTGGTTTGTGCTTTCTGGTGTACTTCATCTTTGCCGATAAAGTGTGTGAAAACACACACCTGACCACAGAAACATAAGCTACGGCCTGCACAATCCCATCACAGTGCCTTACCCACACTGCTCTAGCTAGGTTCATGTTTTCCAAGCCCAAGAGAGACCATGCCTGCTCCATCTGCCTGCTCTGATTCTCTTCCCCACTGCCAACTTAGACTAAGACCCGCATTACCCATAGTCTTTCTTGCCCTATCCCAGGTTGTGCAGACTCACCCCTTTTTGATAATCCTCCCTGGCACTACCCCTGTCTCCAGCGTATCAGTCAGCATCGCCGTCAGGGCTCTCTTACATACCCACCTTTATCTGTTTTGTGATAATAGGCAAGGATTCCTTCCTCAAATACTCCATTCTAAGTGTCAAACCCTTCCTCATTCTCATTGCATGATCAAAAAAGCTAGCTTTGCCCTCTGCCCTCATGGGCCCCAGTACAATGGGAAGAAGTAAATTAGAAAAAATAGTGATATAGCTCTGCTCTGTGAATAGCTTCAGGCAAAACACAGAATGCCCAAATCCCTTCTTTGGCACGTGTTTGGCTCCATTCCCATCTTTCACTGCAAGGATCTTCCTCTGTGCATGATCCCCGGATGTCAGGCCACTGCTCAGACCCACAGCACAGACTATGTGTTCAAGTCAGTCTCGGCTCCTGGCATCCAGAAGAATGAGGATGAAGATAGAAAATGCTTTTATTAACTCCTCATCCAAGCAAGCGGGTTTCCCCCTTAAAACATTTTTAACTATGGAAGCAGACAAATATGTTTTGTTAACCCTATTGTCTGGAGGGCTTTAGATTTCGGTGTATTTATTGTGCCTGTAACGCCAGTCAACATTTCCATCTCTCATGGACATCAGGCTCAACTTTGGGTGAACCTTAACAACGAATGAAAATTGATTAAAGCCACCCATGCTAAATTATGTTTCTGCCCACAGATAGCTAACAATTTTCTGAATAAACTTGACCTTTTCACTTCCATTCAGTTTTAATATAAAGGTAAAAAGGAAATCACATTCAAACAAGTCTATCAATTTACTTGGGAGAGTCTACAAACAGATTTATGTTGGTGAAAATAAAAAGTAATTTACCACATTTATTAAGATGCCTTGCCAAATCCCAGCAGGTTTAGCAGCACTGATAGTCTCTTTACTGTTTTTCTACAGTTTTAAAATCTTTCTGAAATCATTTTTTTTGGAATACAGATCATAGTTCTTAAGGAGAAATAGATTAGGTTGAGATATGTCTGTGTAGGGGGAGAGCAAGCACACATCTGTGTACAGAGAGATTTGAAATAAAGAAGTTATGTGGCAACTACGGGGAGAGTTTTATTTTTAATTTTTTTTAATTTTGGGACAATGTCTTATACAGGCTGGCCTCAAACTCTTGAACTCCCCATGTACCAGGGAATGGCCTTGAGCTTATGATTCTCCTGCCTCAACTTTTCAACTGCTAGAACCCAGTATGTGTGGTACCAGGAATGGAACCTGGGGCCTCAAGCTGCCTAGGCAAGCACCCTGCCAGCTGATCCACATCACCTGCCTAATTATCTGATATCATTAAATTTTTCATGGTTATAGTAATTATGGTTTAACAAAGGAACCCTGGAGCTTTATTCTCTCTGTAGGCTAACAACTTGAAATTTTCAAAGTACATTAATATTTACACTAAAAATTCTCATTTTTAAAATTTAGCATAAAGATATCATTACCTAGAAAGGTTATATCAGGTATGTCTTTTATAAATCACTGAAATACAATAGAACATGAAATGTACACTGCATGAAATCCGTTGCTTAAGTAGCAAGCTCAGAGGCTGTGAAACTGTAAACACCTATATGATGTCAGCAATGGAGAGTCCTGAGGAAAGCCTGTGAGGTAAGCAATGGAGAGACAGAAGGAAAGCTTGTGCGGTAAGCAATGGAGAGACCAAGGAAAGCTTGTGTGGTAAACCACAAGAGGGATCATTCAGAGTGCTTTGCATTGCCTGGCCACAGAGTGAACTAAGAAAGTGATTTCGAGTTCTGATTACACAATGAGATATAACAAGTTTGAACATCAAAGCAACCAACTGCCCAGTCATGCCTACTACCCTTTGTGGTCCCCTTCCTGTGGTATTATTCAGGGCCTTTTTTGCTTTGTAATCTACCAAAAATTCAGAGTACTGGTCAACGGCTGGCTAACCTCCTGTTAATCTGACTTTTTTTCCTCACACATTTGGTTTCCTCTCTGTTCAGCTCTTCAATTCAACACCATTCAGTACAACAACTACACAGAAGAGTTCCCAGCACTGGACAGGGTAGACCCAGTAGGATGCTTTGGGGAGGTGCTTGTTTCCACTGTAGTTAGAACTCAGGGCTTCTCTACATGCAAAACAACACAGCAATGTTCATCTGACAGAGGCAAGAATGACCAACAGGATAAGTTACCTCTGAGACTGCCTAGAAGTCTGGCAGGCTTCTTAATTTTTTTAAGATTTATTTTTACTTTTATTTATGTGTGTGTATGCTTGCTTGTCTGTGCAAGTGTATGTCACATGTTTACTGGTATCCATGGACATGAGCAGAGGGCATTGGATCCCCTGGTGCTGGAGCTATAAGTGGTTTTGAGTCGCCTACTATAGTGAAGGGAAACAATTTAGGTCTCTAGGAAGTTTTGTCTTAACCACAGAGCCATCTTTTCAGCCCAAAGATTCCTTGACATAATACTTTATTAGGTAATTTCTACATCGTCAAAAGCTTCCATAGTTAAAAGCAAACATGAATGTGGCAAGTACCTTGATCCATGATTGATTTTAAGTAGATCATTTGATCCTTGAAATTCTGTAAGAATTTGGTGTGTTTATGTAATTTTTATTGGAGACAAGAATACTTAGAAATTCTATTAGTTACTTATCTCAGACTGCAAAAAATAATTAAATTAAATGATAAACAATAAATGCCACTAAAGGGGACAATCTAGATTATGTTGTAGCACAGTTTGAGGCTACAAGTCATGTCAAGGAAGGCATGGCACTTGAGACAGCTGGTCACATTGAAGCTACATACTGAAAACTGAGAGAGGGATGAATACTCAGCTGGGCTTCTTTTTATTGAGCCCCGGACCCCAGTCTGGGAGACTTTGCTGTCACATGTAAGAATTAGTGTTATTGCCTGGATGAACCCAACCTAAGCCCTACTCACTAACATGTGCAGATGTTTGTTTCCATGGTGATTCAATGTCCCATCAATTTAGCAATCTAACAATGAAATATAACCCCCTAAAGATGAATAAACACTAACATGCCATAATTCAAATCTATGTGTTGTGATACTCCCACAGGCATTCTCTTCCTTGACAGTCATTTTGCATGACTTCTCTCTTTCTCTGCAGACATGTATTGCTGACCTCTTCCATTTGAATTGTGTCATACACATGAACACACACACACATGTGCGCACACATACAGTTTAGATTTGCTGGGCATTTTTCTAGTAGCTTTTATTTCCTTCTTAGCCAGGCAATCACCAAATAAGTTGACGAAATGTTTTCGTGTTACATCTACTTTTCTAAATGATAAGGGACATGCAGTGATAAGCATCCCAGGGGACATTTTCACATCTTACTTGCTGTTTCATCTTAAAAATTTCCATCGTTAAAAGCTCCAAGTGGCCATAGGCTATGGATATAATAGCTTCTGCAACAAATAAAAGAACTGTCTTTATGGATGGAAGGTGTGAAAAGGAATATTACATTAGTCTTTTAGCTACCCTCCCCTAGAACACTGTAGTGTGTTCAGATAAATGAGGCTTGGAGTGAATAAACTGGTCCCTGAAACTTGTGTGAGAATTTTCCATACAGGAATTTGAGATCATTTTGGAGGCAAATCTTAATTGCGTCTGTCTTTTCTCCTAATTTTTCATTTGGATACATTTAGGCACAGAGGAGATAATGAACTTGGCAAAGAATCGAAGTGAGACATTGATGAAAATGCTCATGCACTGTAAGATGCCGACTTAAGTGCTTCTAGCCTGTATTTCTCAGATGAAAACATGGCCATACCATTCCACTTGTGTTTCATGGTTCACTGAGCAGTTGCAATAACACATTTTAAATACCTATCAAATGTCATAAAATGTCATTTAGTTTTGTCCTCGATAAGTAAATGGAAATGAAAACTGATAAAGTTCATGTATATTTTGTGCTGGTTCAATACTCTAAATACAGTACTTTAAGTCATTCAACAAATATATAGCCAAATTGTAGTAATATGCTCATATTAAATAAGAGTGTGCTACATTGTGTCAAGAGAAAGTGGTCATATTAAAAAGGGATTCTTTTAATGAGGCTCTAAACAATCTCTGCAGCTGCATCACAGCCTAGGTGGATAATAAAAATTGCCTTTGAACAGAGTACTCTAAATTTTTACAAGACTCCAATTCTCCTGTGCAATTATGGGATTTGAAATGTAATTCTCCCCGGAACCATAAAAGAATTAGACCAGAGAAACACTGTTAAGAATAAAGCAAGATAAAAAGTAACTGCTTCAAAGACCCTTTTTATTTTCCTATTTCTTGGTGTCGTGCTGTATTCCCAGTTATCGAGTTGTTCTGAGAAAGACAATGAGAAAATCCACTCAGACACTGGAACGCTGCTGGAACGACGACTCTCGGGGATATTTGTTCTGTTGATAATAACGTATTGATGCACTGTCATCCACTGCCCATGAAATATGAAAACAATTCCCACGTAAATTGGGAATCAGCCAATGAGCAACGGACAGCAGAATATTTACTGTGGATCCAACACTATATTAGTCACAAAGAAAGGTAGAACTGGTGAGGAAACAATGCCCCGCCCCTGCTCCAGGGATGTTTCTCATGTGAACAAAGATATGCTAACCCAATTTAAGTTCTACCTCAACTCACCTGGTCCTAGGATCCACCATCCTATCACATCCTATCACATCCCAGCTCCCGGGCATATAAAGACAATGATCACATTTTTACATTATTTAGATATTTGTACCACACAGAATCTGGCACAGGTTTAATACCACGAAGAAATACATGAACAAATTCTAATGGAGAACATATTCATTAATCTTGTCCTAATTTATGAGTCTAATGTTTCCCCTGCTGCAAAATACTTCCACTGAGAATGTGGCGAAATGATTTTTTTTTTTACCGTTTCTAAGATTTTTAAACAAAACTTTGTTTCAATTTTAAGATTGATTTTATTTTTACTTATGTGCATAGGTGTGTATCAGTAAGTACATAAATGTTAATGTAGTAATCCCAGAGGCCAGAAGACAGCATTGAATCTCCTGGAACTGGAATTAGAGTTGGTTATAAAGTATCCAACACAGGTTTCAGGAAGAAAACTCTAGTCTTCTGGAAGAGCAACAAATGCTCTCAACCACTAAGCTATTCTCCAGGCCTCTATGTTTCAATTATTAATCATATATGTAATTAAGAATGTTTTGCTTCAATAACTGTAAGACAAATGATAAGAGCCCATGCATTGTAATGTACATCATCTGCATAAAAATGTGAAAATACAAGGAGATGTGAGTCCTAGAATCAATGAACTAAAATTCTTTAAGGACTTAGATTACACTTGGCATTGAGCTGTGCTTTATATTCATCAAGTCTGTTAATCTTCTAAAGGACTAAAGTCCTGTGACGTGGGTTCTTTTGTTTCTCCCATTTTAAAAATTAATAGGCTAAGTTCAAGTAAAGCAAGTAACTTTGACAAAGTTAACTCAACTGTAGACAGTGATGCTAGGATTTGCAGCTTTCTCTTCCTCCACTGTTTGAAATATTCATGGCATTCCTCACTGGACTCAGCACTGAGAGGAAACCAGAAAAGAAGTATGATTTAGTACCCAATCCTGAATACATTACTTTGGCTCCATCACATACAGACTTGTATACAAACAAACATTGCATTTTTAAATTGTGTTATGGATGCTTTTAAAGATGTTGTTGACTAAGCATTTTAACTATTGTTCATGTAAAGTATAATACACTTTCTGAAAAAAAAAAGATGATGAAACTTCAAGAACTCTACTAAAAGTGAGGGGTGAGCTCAGCTGAGGACTGAGCACCAACAAGGACTGTTAATGATGCACTGGAAGGAGGCATGCTGGCCTTTATAAAGAGAGGGCAGATGCCTGCCACATGCAGGTCCTCCCACACCAAATATGTTACATAAATATTTTACATTTTAAGATGCAAGAAGAAAATAAGCCTACCCAAGTACTGAGATATAAATAATACAAACAGTCCAGATTTCAAGATATTGTGAGGAAACTGAATGAAGGAAAATGTTGAAATCAACGTGCTGGGTGAGATAGAAAAATTATTTTACTTTCCTTCTTAACCTCATTAGGTGGAAATATGATCTGACCTCTGACATTGGGGAAAAGTATATCAAAATCAGTTTTATTCTTACAAATGAATGAATATGCTTCATTCCTTTGTAAAGAAAAATGTATGCAGGTTCACAAGCATACCCACATATGCAGAAATATACACATACAACCATACACAGATATGTGTACAAGCATATGAATATAAATATATAAATGTGCACATATACAAAGATTTACCAATGCACATATAAATTCATATACTTATGTGTTTAAATATATATTTATGCATATATTATATGTATCTACATGTATCCAAACATACATACATACATATATACACACATGCACAAAATACATATTAGGCACAATTCCACCAATGAACTTTATGGGCACTCCTCCCCCAGTAGGCAACACCCAAAAGCCTTTACCCAGCAAGGATGAGGCCTTCCTTCTAGCTACATAGATGAAGCCTCCCACCCTGACCAATATACTCCAGCCTCTTTCCAAGACTATGTGCAATTAGGATAGAATTGCATATAGTAGGTGCTAGGGAATGGCTGGATATTTGGGTGAGGATCCCATGACCCTCTCCACCCCTCCATAAACAATCCCAGATGTGACGATCTTCAGCAAGTGGATACAGCTGAACAGCCCAAGCTGACAGTTGCTTGGTTCAGTCACTCACAACATATTCATGCAAATATACAAATATATACACACAAGTATACATATGCACATACAAACACACAGGAACAAGTTTACACATACACACCTGCAGAACATACACATATAGGCACAAATATACTTCCCATTTGAAACGAATGCTGTCTATGCCTCAGTGTCCATCCTCAGGAAAAACAGGTTAGGTAAAGTTCATGCCCCATGCCTTGTCTTCTCTGTGTCACTACATCATACTAAGGTGAGGGCTCCCTTGTCCCTTACTCTCTTCCAAAGCTGGCCTGTGAAACCCTTCATTTTCTCAAAGTCCAGTCTTCCACAATGGGGATCTTGGCTAGATATAATTAAATCACTTAAGCCAAAGTACTTAACAATGATAACAATGTAATAAAATATCTCTTTAAGTTATTTGACCAAGGATAACAATAAGAAAACATTCTTTATATAATTCAACATTTTCACTTTTGCTCATGATAGAAACTATTAAGCATCCTGAGATGGTTAATATTGATTGCCACCTTGACAGCATCTAGAATTGCTTAGAAAACAAACCTCTAAGTATTCCTCTGAGAGAGGTTTGATATTAGGTTAACTGGTGTGGGAGGATGGAACCCTCCATGGTCTGGGCCCTGGACTGAATGAAGAAGTTCGTAAACTGAGTAAAAACATTGGTCTCTCTGCGTGCTCACCGTGAATGCGGCAAGGCCTGCGGCAACTCACACTCCTGCTGCTAAGCCTTCCTACCTTTCTTAAAGCACTTTGGTTGCATATTTGGACATAGTAGGGATAAAATTAACTAATCCACACCCTGCATTAAGTTCACCCACACACACTTTGCTTTAGGCAGGCCTACCTCCTCTGTCTCCCTAATACACACCATTCTTTATCCTTTCTACCACGGCTCACTACCCTAGATCTGCCGTTTGGATTCATCACCTGTACCTCAGAGCTTAGACCTTATGTATTTCTGTGCTGCCAGAACACAGACCACAGACCTCTAGATCTCTGTACTGATCCAATTATTTAAATTAGTGATTCTCCAGAAGAAGAGCAAAGTGCTATTTTCTGAAATCAGCTAGTGTCAGTACCCCAAGGGGGCTATTTCAGCACACACAGGACTGGCAGTTTTCTATTTTCTTCAACATAACATAGGTTCCTCCATCTCTCTTGGAATAATTCCCTGCTGCCTAAATTGTTGTACAAGGCAAGAAAACAGAACCTAGCTGTAGTTCTCAGGCATGACTAGGTAGAAAACTGTAGCCTCAAATCACAGGACTAAACCTGCAGAAATGCATGTGGGTCTCTCCTTTTGTTTGTTTTTGCAGGTGAACCACAGTTTCCCCTCCCTCTTCTTCTCCCATTCCCTCTCCTCATCCACTTATCCTCCTGTTTCTTCTCAGAAACCAGCAGGAGCAAGTGGAGTCAAGGACACCACAAGAATACCCACAGAACCAACTAATCTAGGCTCATCTGGGCTCATAGAGACTCAACCAACAACCAGGGAGCCTGCAGGGGTCTGACCTGGGCCCTCTGCACGTTGTTATGCTGTGTAACTGTTGTGTAACTTGAGTTCTTATGGGACTCCTAACAATGGATGCAGGGGTGTTTCTGACTTTGTTGCCTGCTTTTGGGTTCTATTTCTCCTAATAGATTACCTCGCCCAACCTTAATAGGAGAGGAGGTTCCTAGTCTCACTGCAATTTGATATGTACCATGGCTAGTTGATATCCATGAGAGGCTTGTGGACCTCCTAATGCAGCATGCCTGACTTCCTGACTACCGACCCCAGCCCCGTTGCCACTGGGTCAATTCCTATTAGATTTCACTTCTTAATTTAAATGCCATTGTCTTTCTTCATGAAATCACAGGTCCTTTGGTTTTTATTTCTTGCTTGCATAAGAGTCCCAGAATTTTCCCAGTTACCTGTCACATGACCAGTCTCAGAGTACTGTTCACTCAATTTGTCCAATCTAGTAAATCTGCCCCATCTAGTTAGTTATAAGACCTTTGAATCAAAAAACTGTGTTCTTAATACTTATATCTTAAGCCTCTATCATAGGGACAAACAAATAAAACACATGTAATAAATGTTTCTAGGTAGATGACTGATGGAGTGAGTGAATTAGTGTTCAGCCTCAAAGTAGTTACTGTGGCAAACAAAACAGACATGTGCAGTATAGCCCTCCCCTTCAATTGCTTCAATGTGGCATGAAAAAATTAGGAACTGAATGGCTCAATATACTCTACATGTGCTGCGTAAAGCTCTGGAGAAAAGCCCCATCTTAGACATAAGTAGCAGAAAACTTTGAAATATTGAAAAAGAAAGGTTTGTGTTGAGTATCTTCATGACAGATTGGAATTAGAGAGAGCAGGGTGTTCGGGGAGGTTGGAAGACTGTGCATTCCAGGTGAGGTTACGGGATGTTCTCTGAAGACCATTTGGAGGAAAGAGCAGAACACTGAGAGGTGGAAGCATCTAGAAAAATGAGGAAAGTGCTACCCTAGGCTCCCTGTTATCTCTTCTTGGCACAGACCTTTTCAGAAAGAGATTATTGTTCCTTCAACTGCAAAGCTTCTCAGGGTTTTGTGCTGAGTCCAGTGCAGTTGCTAATCCTTTCTTAGTATCAAGTTTAGGACTCTGAGGCAAGGCTAGGCTGAAACTTTTTAAGCAAGTCGTATAGAAATGATCAGATCTATAGACTATTATTAAATATAGAATTTAGGGACTGGAAATATGGCTCAGCAGTTTAAAAAATACTTACCGCTCATCCGTGGGGCAGGAGCCTTTTTCCCAGCACCCATAATGGCTGAGCTACAGCCACGCTCTCTTCTATTTGCCACAGGTACCTGCGCTTAAATACATGTACCCACAAATAGAGACACATGCATAAAAGAGACTTTGCCAGGGCTACATCCAGACTTAAAGATTACAATGGAACATAAACGGCAAATAATTTAGTTTTTAAGTGAGGAAGATCAGCCCAACTAAAAATGGTCATCTTGACCTTGAAGGTATTGTATTTGAAAAATGTGTATTCAAAGACACACCTGTTAAAATTAAACAGAATGTAAGTGCAGCCAAATCTCTCAATCTCTGTCTCTCTGTCACTCTCTCTCAGTCACTTTCTCTTCTGCTCTTTCTCCCCCTCCCCCTCTGAGTGTGTGTGTGTATGTGTGTGTGTGTGTGTGTATGTATGTGTGTGTGTGTGTGTGTGTGTGTGTGTGTGTGTGTGTGTGTGTGCTATCACCCACATGGGGAGGCCATAAGTCAATCTCTGCTACTGCTATTCTTTGAGTCCTATTTGTAGGCTGAGGCCGCTTGTTTGCTCCCGGCTATCCAGACCTGAAATAACCACACAGAAACTGTATTATTTGCAATATTGTTTGGCCAATAGCTTGAGCATATTGCTGGCTAACTCTTACATCTAGAATTCACCCATTTCTATTATTTTATATTTTACCATGAGGCTCGCAGCCTACCAGCAAGGTTCCAGCTAGCAGCTCACATCTATCCCCTCTGGTAGATGCATGGTGTCTCACTGACTCCTCCTTCTTTCTCCCAAGATTCAGTTAATGTCTTCCCACCTAGCTCTATTCTGATAAGTCACTAGCTGAAACAGATTTATTCATTGTCCAATAAAAGCAACACATAGACAGAAGGACTTCGCACACAACCTATCTACTTTGTTGGTTTTGGTTTTTTTATTATTTATGCCACCTTCTAGGTCTGCCATTGCTTTTTGTATAGCTAGAAAGCCATGAATTCACAGGGAAGGGCTGAGCAGCTCAGGCTCCCTCCTGTTAGTTTTCTCAAAGTCTGCTTCTCCGAGTGAGGCGGGCGGGTATTTCACCTGAGGCAGGCACCTTTCTCACCAACTCCCTTGTTTTCTGATCACTTCCCTTCACCTAGTTCCCTTCACCTGCCTTAGCGTTTAGAGTGCACATTGTGTTCAGTGCGCACATTAGTTCTCTTGGGAGAATCTTGCTCTTAACTTGCTTGTTTACAACGATGTCTACAGCATGCTGAGTGACACTGTAGACAGTTCAGTTCTGCCACGGTAACCTTTATGGTGCATTTCCTTGATAACAGAGCCCATTCCCTTGGTGTCTGCATTACCCCCCTTATAGAGCCTTACAAGTGTGGTCAAAGGAACAATGGCGTGTTATGTAAAAGACCTAGAGAACATACGGCAGGTGCCTTTCATCCTTCCCTTTGTGTTTGTCATTTTGGAAGATGCCTAAAAGGTGGAGTTTCTCATTAACCTTGAACTCACCAGGTACGGCAGACTGGCTGGCCAGTGAGGTGGGTGTTGCTTCCTCAGGGTTAAAACTACAAGTGTGTGCCACTGTGACTGTCCTTCTCTGTTTTTTAATGCAGTGTCTTAGAACCAACGCCTGCTTGTGGACCACAACATCATTGATATACTTAGGAGATAACTTATTTCATAGTCAAGAACTTGCTAACAGCCACAACCACTTTAGTAGCTCTCTGTGAACTCCTTTAGGGAGCGACCTCTGAGTTATTCAAGCACTACACCAACTACCCTAAGAATCAGCACTAGGCTAGCATACAAGTGTCAAATATGCCTGCCTGGATATCTCATTATGGAAGAGAGGACAAGCCCTGCACCTTCACCTGCTAAAATGGACAACCATTTTCTCTGTACAAATCTCGCTGCCTTGTGAAATGAGTGACTGAGCGTCTGAGGCAAGCCAGACTCCTCCAGTGGAATGTGATAGAAAGAACAGAAACCCAGTTGGGGCCTCAGTTAGAACAAAGACAAGCTCGGTGTTTGATGTCTCCTGGTACTGTCAAGATCCTTGGCATTCAGAGACCCTTAGCACAGTATTAAAGACCCCAGCTGCCCTGGAGCTTCTATTGTGAATCAGGCCCAGAGAAGAGAGAAAAATACTTTCATGCTAAGCTCATCTTGATTTTCGCCTTTCGTCTTTTCCTTTGACTCTTCATTTCTGCATTTCTCTCTTTTCTGAAAGGCTCACTCTTTGAATCCTGTGAAGACTCTGTGAGCTTGTTACAAGGAGAGTTGCACTGAAGTGACAGTTGAGGGAAACCAGCTCCTTTAACTACATTTGACCAGAACATGGTCAGAGAGTGAAAGAGAAAGTTCCTCAGAGATATGTCTACATAAAAGTTAGAAAGGTGCTCCTAAATTCTGGTTCCCAGTGGTGCAACTTGGGGTTTTCTTAAGAGTGAAATCAACAAAATCCAGTCCAACCTAGCAATAGCCCAACAAAAATCTTTTATATCTGGAATATGAGGAAAATTTTCATAAAATCTGAGATTTTACAAAAATAATGGAAGATATATATTGATAATTTTTAAGGTTTATTTTTATTTTAGATAACCTGTATGTTTGAGTGTCTATGTGTATATGCATGAGGGTGCAGTTGACGGTAAAGGCCAGAAGAGGGCATCAAATCTTCTAGAGCTGGAGATACAGGAACATGTGATCTGCTTAACATGAATGCTGGCAATCAAACCCAGATCCTCTGCAAAAGCAGTGTGCACTCTTCACCACTGAGCCGTCTTTCTAGCACATGTATTAATATTTTAATATTAAGACATTTATTAAATTTTCATATTTTTCTGTCTTCTGAAAAGAAAATTTTACAAGGAATGCTAAAAAACTTGGATATGTTGACACAAGTTAAATATTCTAAAACTTTTACTTTTCCAAACAGGAGTACACTAGAGAGGCAGCTCCATGGATAAAGGACCTAAGTTTAAATCTCCAAAACTCACACAGGAGCAGGACACAGCAGAGCACAGGAAATTGATCCCAGCAGTTCTGTAGGGAACCTGGAGGCAGAGACAGGAGAATTCCATAAAAGCTCTTGGATCAGATAGCCTTGGATACACATCAGTGGGGGGATTTACCACCTAGAGTCATCTTCACAGACAGCACTCAGTCTATGATCTTTAAGAATGACTTGGATTTGATTAGATCAAACACTTAATGAGGAGTCTTGGCCTTTAGAAAAGTACAAAAGCAAAACAAGAGGAGCCCACAAGATAGCTCAACTGGTCAAAGAACTTGCTGATGAGCCTGGAACCATCAGTCCAATCACCTGGGACACAGGTATGGGTGGAAGGAGAGAACTGAGTCCACACAGGTGTCATTTGACCTTACACATGGACATCAAAAAAAAATAATAATAAAGTTGTTTTACTTTCTTCTCAATGAGAAAAAGAACAAAATAAGGGTGACAGAGCCTAGATCTGAAAATCACGTCAACTGGTCAATTCTATCTCTTTCAGCCTTTTCTACTTTCCAACACCTAAGTGAGTCATTTGCCAGCTTCACAGGCTATCCATAAGTGACAGGAATGGACTACCCTAAGCAAGGTGACGTGGTTTACTTACTCTTATCATTACAACCAATGGCACAGGTGTGTTTCACAGCCCAGATATTAATAAATATATGATAGAGCAGCACATGGAGGTTGGAGAGATGGCTCAAAGGTTAAGAAAAATTGCTCTTCTTGCAAAGGATCTGAGTCCAGTCCTTATCATCTATGCCATAGAAGTCTGTAACTCTAGCTTCAGGGGATCTATCCACCTTTTTTGGCCTCTGTGTATACTGCACACGGAATATACAACCTCCATCTTCACTCCAACATATACATAAATAAAAGTAAAAGAAATAAAATATACAGAACACCAGTTGTTTCTCATGATAGCAATGTAAGATGCAAAGAAATAAAAACAGGTTTTCCTCATGGAAAGCAATTTTCAAACTAGAACAGAACCATGCTCAGTCTATTCTGGTCTACCCTGCAATCTGAAAAATGTATCAGAAGTTTTCACTTCAATGCATAGCTATCCCCTGCTGTTCCATAATAGAGTCACCCCACATGAAGCATCCATTTGGCATGAAGACATTTCTCTAAGAGAACTTCCAATGATTACAAGTACAATTGTAATAACCATGTTTAAATGGTCCTAACTGGGAAAGAGATACATAATTTCACTTTGATCTTCATAATATAATTAATGTTATCTTTCTATCAGAGAATCAAGCTTGGGCATATAGCTTACGGTATTGTACATGATTACTATATATGAGTTTGTGGCTCCCATCCAGTACTCCCCTTTCCATCCTAGAATAAAGAGAAGACTTCAGCGAATCCACAAGACAAAACAAATGGAGTTAGATAATTAAACATGAGAGTAGAGTTTCATAGTCTTTACACTCACGTTACATAGTCACACGAATTACCAGATTCGTGATTGCAGAAAAAGAAAATAAACAAAAAACCACAACAAAATTCGACGGAATTCTAGAAAAAACAGGAAAGGTCTGAGGACCTAAATTTGATCCCCGGAATCCATGTTCAAGGTTACCGTCACTGCACAGTGAGTTTGGTGCTAATCTGGTCTACATAAGACCCTCTCTCAAAAATAGAAAGCAATGTAAAAGAAAGGAAAATGTAGGAAAAAAGGAAATCAGAATATAAAACTACACTCTGAGACAGCGTGCAATACAGGACGAGAATGCAACAATAGGCAGGCTAACATGACAGAGGGGCAATCTCACAAGGCTTCATGCATGAGCAAAGAACTACAGGCAACTAACAAATGCTGGGATTGTAAGGAGAAATGATCTTCCCTACGGATGAGCCCCTCATGTGTCATACAATACCAATTAGCCCTGGAATCATATACACACAAGTAACTAAATAAATTGAGCAGGCTGTATTTACATATGTATACATATAAGCACACACACATTTAAAGAGAGAGAACCTGAATTTAAGAGGGAGTAAGGGGGTTGTGGGAGGGTAAGAGGAAGGAACGAGATGGGGAGTGATGTGACTATATATTAACTTCAAAAAATAAAACAAAAATTTAAAAAGGAATGAAAAGAGAACTCATTATTATAATCTATTCTGGAAACTCATAAAACTTGTCAATGCTGTGCTAATGTAGTTTTGACAATAAACACACAGGTGATCAGGAAAGTGAGAAAATACGTCTGAGGTTTGGGAGATGACAGATGAAAGCAGGTCCGAGGAGTTTCCCAGAAGGGACTTGAGCAGTAGAAGCACCCTGTCTTTATCAAAACATGTGCATTAACACTTTCCCTCATTTGAAACTGGATTCAATCCATAACATTTTCAGACTGAACACTGTTACAGGACATTGAAATTCTCTTCAAATAGATAAACCCTAAGTGACAAAGCCACACAGATACCAAGCACTCACACACCCACAGGTATGTTGTAGATGTTTTGGCAAATGAATTCCCATCAACTCCATCCTATTATAATGTCCTTCAGGACATATCTAGTTTTTAAAAAGTCTTTCTGGACCATGTCGTGAATGTCAGGACTTTTCCTTGCATCTTACACTTATCAACATATTTGAATATATTGAACTTATTTAGCTGGAGGTTGTCCATGATGTCTTCTCTCCATCTCTCCATAAGAAATAATATACTAGAAATATATTGTTATATCAGGTTGGAGACTGGACAGATGGCAATTAAATAGCTCTTACTGATCTTGGAGAGAACCTGAGTTCTCTTCCTTGCACCCACTTTGGGCTGTGCACAACTGTTTGTAACTCCAACTTCATGGAATCCCACACCTTCTTCTGTCTTCCATGGTTATCTGTATGAATGAAGGCACACTTTCACACAGACACACACATATATGCACATAAACAAAAATCAAATATTTAAATATTTACTGTCCAAACCATTATAAAGTTCTGTGGTCATCCTGCTCTCTTATAGAGGACTAAGCTAAGTGTTTGTTAGTTACAGTGATGCAGGGACTTCTGACATAGTTTAGAATTTTGATTTCAAGCTAATTTTCACAGCAAGTTCAGTATATCTCCTTAATATTCTATCACCACTTTTGGCAATAGAACAGCCAGCCATGTTTAGGACTCTTCAGTGTGCCAGGAATAGGTAGGCTGTTGTGAAATATTATTTTAACTAGGCAAAGGTGTGTTGCATTTTTTTTATGCTGAGGAATATTACTTTAACTATGTGAAGGTGCATTACATTTGTTTCTGTTGCCTTTGTTAATCATGTAAGGATGTGTTACATTTGTTTGTGCTGCATTTAATTTGTAAAGATATGTTGCATTTGTTTCACTTTGCTTAGCTTAGATATCTGATTGGTCTAATAGAAAACTGAATGGTCAATAGTATGCATGAAAGGGATAGGCAGGGCTGGAGAGAAGAAAGAATAAGTAGGAAGAGAAATCGAGGCTGCAACGAGAAAAGAAGAGAATAAGGGAGAAAGAGAAGGACACGCCCAGGGACAGAAGCCAGGCAGTCTCCAGCCGGACATGGAGACAGCAGGAAAGTAAGATGCGCAGAAAGAAAGGTAAAAGTAGGCAAAATGTAGATGAAAAGAAACAGGTTAAGTTATAAGAGTTAGCAAGAAATGATAAGGCTGAACAGTCATAACTAATAATAAACCTTCATGTCATGATTTATGAGCTGGTTGATGGCCCAAAAGAAAGCCTGGCACAGCCGGCTATATGGAAGCAGATGATATATTTTAATCTTCACAGACACTTAGTAACTACTTTCATTTACAATTTAAAGATAAGAAAACAGAAGGCCAAAGGGCTTATAAAAATCACCTAAGGACGTAGAGCTGATATGCAGCCAGGTATTTCATTCTAAGTCCTTATAAATTCTTCAGTGCCTGGTTTCTTCCTGAAACACAGGAGAGGTAAGCACCTGCAAGGTTGCTCTCACACTGGGTTGCTTCCATACCAGCATTTTCTAATACTTAAGTCTGAATAAATACACCAGAATAAGTAGGAGATGCCCAACAAAGACAATTTAAAAGGTTTACAATGGAAACAAAGCCTCTTAGAGAACAATGACTCTCACATCATGCAGGGGAGGCAGGAATAATTACACACAGTATTTTGGGTCTCCCTGGAAGTGTTCTCTGCATTTAAAGCCAAGCTTGATTTTTGCATTACAACAGGCAGCAACCCCACCTCTTTGTGTATCTCACTTTCTTCACCACGCAAATCAATTTTCAAAAATTCATCCAAGTCATTCTTTAACAAAATGCTTTGAGACAACTGCCCTGCATTTAGCTTTCAGGAATTACAAGGGTGTCGTCAGACCTTTTCTGAGATGCTTATTCCAAGACCTGAGTCTACCATTAGGATGGCCAATGCCATTCAGAAAGTCTATACTTTAGAGAAAATGAAGGTTTCTGGTTGATAAAGGACACAGTCAGAAGCAGCCTGCTGACAAAGGAAGACTGTGCTAGCAGAGATGCATCCAAGTGGCTGTTACAATTGAAAAGGGGGGGACAGCATTTTAACTGACTGCTTTATCAAGAAAGGCCAGTTTCTTCAGAAACCATATCACCATGATGTCAAATCTAAAAGCAGCAACAATGGAAATGTCTGGAGAGAATGGACACCTCCTGCCTGATAGTATGGGGAGGATCTAAATTTAGATCCTGAGAACCCGTACTAAGAGCTAGATATGATAGTGCATGCCACAGTCCCAGCAAGGAAGGAAGAGACTGGTGGATCCTGGAGGCGCACATACCTGCTATTCTAGCAGGCATTGGGAGTTACAGACCTTGACTCTACAAAAGTAGAAGATACTTGGGGAAGTATTTCCAGATTGTACTCTGACCTGCAAACAAATGTGAACATGTCTGCAGAGATACCACAACAACCAACACACACACACAAAAAAAAACCCACACATACACATGCAACATACACTTATATGATAAAAGTGATAAAATGTTTTCAAGTAGTGAAGGAAAGGAAAATAAAATTTTTTGTTATCTACAACAAAGTGTATGATGGGGAATCTCCGTCAGCCAAAGATCTTTAAGAGGTTTAATCAGATTAGGGCATGACCTCTTGGGTTCCCATATAAAACCGCTGGGCCACCCAGGGCTCTCTTTCTGTGGTTCTCATGCTACAGAGTTGGTTGGACTTCTCATTCCTGTTTTGTGAGTTTGCCCCTTATAATAAAGAAAATATAATTGGAATATTTTGGAGTTAACCTGGGATTCTTTGACCTGTGTCCTCACCCATAAACAAGTGTACAATGTTTATTAATGATATTTAATCAAACATTACTCTTATAGTTATCTATTGTAGTAGGTATTGTGCTTACTAAGTACTAAACCTTGTTATAAACAGAATGTCAGAGGTCATTTTGCTTCTAAAAGATGTTACCCTCAAGAGCAAGCAGTTACTAGAGAATTCTACAAGGAATAAGTATGATACATAGTCAGAATTAAAATTAGGCGAAGAGGACAATAAAAAGTCCATTTATGAGAATGCATGTTAAAAACTGCTCTACTTTCATTTCTGTTGCTTTGATAAAATATTCTAACAAAAAGAAACAGGGAATGTGGTAGTTTGAGTGAGAACGGTCCACACTGGCTCATATATTTGAATGGTCATCAGGCAGAGCCACTACTTGAGAGGGATTTGGAGGTATGGACTTGCTGGTGTAAGGTGGCTTTGCTGAAGCAGGTGTGACCTTGTTGGAGGAAGCATGTCACTGGGGATAGGCGCTGTTATTTTAAAAGTCCAAGTCAGTCCCAGAATCTTTCTTTCTTCCTCTGTCCGTGGATCTGGATTTGGAAATGTAAGCTACTTCTCCAGCACCATGTCTGTAGAAAGCCACCATGCTTGCCACCTTGATGACAATGGACTAAACCTCTGGAACCATAAGCATGCCCCAATGAAGTGTTTTCCTTTATAAGGGTTTTCATGGCCATGGTGTCTTCACAGCAATAGAGCATTGGCTAAAACAGAGAAGTAAGAGGTCTATTTCACCTTAAAATTCCAGATTGTGGTGCATCATGGTAATAAAGTCACAGAGGCTAAAGTTTGAATTCACTGGGTATACCATATCCTTAATCAAGAGCAGACAGAAATAAATGCATACATGTTGCCACCTGGACAGGACTGAGTCATCTCAGATCAATTAACTTAATGAAGACAGTTCCTTACAGAATGACCACAGGCCAACATAACACAGGCAATCCTTTCTTGGGGCTTGTTTCTTAGATGATTCTAGAGTATCAAGTTTCACTAAGGAAATTCCCAGGAATGCACAACGATGACCCCAGCTAAGACCCTAAGCAATAGTGGAGAGGATGCCCAAACTGGTCTTGTCTTATAGTCAGATTGATGACTATCTTAAATGCCACCATAGAATCTTCATCCAGCAGCTGATGGAGTTAGAGGTAGAGATATACAGTGGAGTACTGGGCTGAGCTCCCAAAGCCCAGCTGAAAAGTGGAAGGAGTGAGAATATGAGCAAAGAAGCCAAGACCATGATAGGGATACCCACTGAAACAGCTTACCTGAGCTAATGGGAGTTTACCAACTCTGGTTGGGCAGGAAAGGAACCAGCATAGGACCAAGCCAAATGTGGGTGACAGTTGTATGACTGGGGCAGACTGCGGGCCCACTGGCAGTGGTACCAGGATTTGTCTCTGCTGCTTGTACTGGCTTTTTGGAACCCATTCTCTCTGGATGGATATGTTGCTCAGCCTGGATATAGTGGGAAGGGCCTTTATCCTTCCTTGCAGCAATGTGCCTTGCCTTCTTTGGGGAGTAGGTGTAGGTTGGGCTGGGTGGGGGTTGGAGGAAATGGGAGGAGTGGAGAGATGGGAACTGGGATTGGTATACAAAATGAAAAAAGATGGCTTGTTTTGTTTTTTAAAAAAATAAAATAATCAAGGCTATATTTTAATCATTCTTGGAGAATTTTATATAATGTATCTTGATCTATTCAGCCCATGTCTCTCCTCGCTCCATTCAGGTCTACCACTCATGACCAACCCTGCAACACTGTATCCTTTGCTTTTATAACTGATTGATAATTATACTGACCATATATTCCTGAGTGTGGAGCCATCCACTAGAGTGTGAGTGATATATCAGGGCCAAACCTGCTGTGAGAGCTCCTTCAGCCAATAGCCTTTAAGATAACCAGCCCACTTGGGCGTGCTCTCTTATACTATAAATGCAGCCCACTTGGGCATGCTCTCTTATACTATAAATGCAGCTGGAAAGTATGAGCTCTTTCTCTAGCTCTGGCTCTTGCGTCTGGCTGCTAGATTTGTTTCCTGTTCCCCATTTGTGCAGATGACTGTGATCTAGGATTGTGATCTGTGAGTCTACCTTTAAATAAATAAACCTTTATTATACATAATTCTGAACTAGTGTGGGATTATTTTGTAACTTCCGTCATCATTAGTCACCCAAATGTGGGGATCAATCCACCCTTTATGGGATGGGTTCACCAGCTGCATGGTGCATTGGGCACTGACTCTCCCGCCCCTGCCTCTAGCCAGCACTCAGATGCAGCAGGCTGCTACTCAGCAGTTCCTGGCTCATGACCCACACACTGCTGCTCAGTGTGTTATACACCAGCCCACATGCTGCTGCCTACAATCCCCACAGCACACATAGTCCACAATTCACACTGACAGAAAACTTTGAGTTTTCTCTTTATCCTGGGCTCCAACTCTCAGAATCGCCATAATAGCGGCTCTTAATTTGTGAAACAAAGCACATGTTTTAGTACCTAAATAAGCAACACATGCTGTTCACTGCTGCTAGTGTCTCTCGGCCACATGGCTAAAACTGTGACAGCTGCTGGCTGATAATGATTATTACACCTACTCCAATTCATTGTAATGGCTTTGTGACAAGTAAGATCTGAAAAACTACAAAAATTATTGATAACATAATTATCCAGGAGTTTAATAATTATTTTGCTTACACTATAGATGGTATCTATAAGGCTTATATGATTTTCCTTCTACATCTCTTTATTTGATTCTAGAAATGTTTTGTTTTTCATATTATCTCATTAAAAATGGTTTGATAACAGGGCCAAGAATTAGGCACTTTTAGAAATAATACAATCTTTACAGACTAATAATGGACAGCTATTTGAGAAAATCAATACTATGGGGAGGAATAGCATTAATTTGAGAAAATTATCTGAAAGAACTTGTGCTATTGAATTTAACAGTTGGAATCTGTTGAAAAGTTATGATAGATTAACAGATAAGATATCTCTCCAGGAAGGTAATATGCACAAAATCAAAATTATATCCAAGGATGAAACATTAACTTTACTGGAAAAGTTTTATACCTTGGAATCCTCAGTGAGGGTATTAGAACAGAACACTTATCAGGAGATTCAGACTTTACAAAAGGCAATAGTAAAAAGAATTGAAAAGATTGAGGAATTTATTGAAATTGAGCAGGAACAGAAGGTACAAGGACAGGATTTAGCCTCATCAGTACACGCCAGACCCTGGTATGACTTACATGGATTTCTTTACTGCATATCCAGTAATTTCCTCAGAAAGACCTTCTGGTACCTTGGTACCCTAAGGTAGTCAAAAAACATACATGGAAACTAATATGTATGAGCTATCTAAAAGAAATTAAACAAGCAATACTTTCTTTTGGATTACATTCACCTTTTCTCAGGGAAATGGTGAAAACATAGCAGCAAGCAATAAGGCTACCCCACATGATTGGCTTCAATTAATCTCAGCAGTCCCAGAAAATGGATCTCAGCTGCTTCAGAAGTGTTATTTAAGAGAAGAGGCAAAGTTTTAGAACAATAGGAGAAAGTAAAAGGATTTGAGACTTTCCAAGATAAATTCCTGATCCTCAGGAACAGGCTCACTACAATGAAGGCACCTTGTCCCTGTGTAGCACAGCAGCTTTAAATGTGTGGAACAGGCCATATGTAGTTAATATTGCAGTGAATTTATAGGTCAATGACCTGTTGCAGCAATGGAATACCCAGGTTAACATTCCTACAGTCCCAAAAACTCATGTTTCTGGGAAGGATATTATAAGATGTTATAAACAGATTCAGTCTGTACAAGAACACAAAGCAACTAGCAAAGTTTCAGAGGTACTAACAGCCTTGCCTTTAAAATGGTTAACTAATAAACCCATATTGGTTAAACAATGACCTTCAACAGAAGACAAACTGCCGGCTTTAGAACAGCTGGTACAGGAAAAACTAGATGCTCACCATATTGAAGAATCAACCAGCCCTTGGAATTCTCCTGTATTTGTTGTTAAAAAGAAATTTGGAAAATGGAGATTGGTGATAGCTCTAAGACATAATCAGGCTTTGTCCCATTCATATAACACACATTAGATCCCATACAGATATGCCAGGTCCTCTAGTTCAAGGTAATGCAGAAATTGACCAATTATTGATTGGAAGTGTGGTGAAGGCCTCAGAATTTCATAAGAAAAATCACTTTAATAGCAAAGATTTAAAGAAAGAGTTTTCTATTACATGACAACAAGCTAAGGAGTTTATAAAGAGATGTCCTACTTGCTCTTTCTATAACCAAATGCCATTACCTGCAGGGAGTAACCCAAAGGTACTCAAAGGAATAAAATCTGGCAGATGGATGTGTTCTACTTTACAGAATTTGGAAAATTAAGATATGTACACCACAGTATTGACACTTATTCAGGTTTTCAATGGATAACTGCCTTGAGTTCAGAAAAGGCTAATTCAGTAATCACACATATATTAGAAGTTATGGCCATCATGGGCATACCTGCACAAATAAAGACAGACAAAAGTTCAGCATATGTGTCTAAGAAAATGAAACAGATTTTTGCTTATTATAATATAAATCATGTTATAGATATACCAAACAATCCTACAAGTCAGACAGTTAAAGAAAGATCAAATTGAACTATAAAGGATATGCCAAACAAACAGAAAGGGATGGAAAATACCCCCAGAAATAGATTGCACAATGCTTTATTAACCTTGAATTTTCTTAATGCTAATGAGAAAGGAACAGCAGCAGAGAGACATTGGATAATAGAAAAAACACTTCTGAATTAATCAGTCAGTATATTTCAAGGATGTGTTGACCTCACAATAGAAACCAGGAGATGTGCTATGTTGGGGAAGGGGTTGCACTCTTGTTTCCATAGGAGAAGAAAAGCAATGAACACTATCAAAATTAATAAAGATTTGGTTTGAAAAAAAGAAACCTCTTGAGAAAGAGAAATAATAGCTCATCCACAGAGGTGACAATCATACAAGTGGTAAGAAAACCTCATAATGGTTAGGGCAGGGTTCTGTTCTTGTCTTTGCAGGAAAATGCTCATCTTCAAATAATCAATGACATATAAATGCCTAAAGATGAAAAGATAACTATGCAGAAAGGATCACCAAACAAAAAGAAACATGTTCCTTGCTTAATATTGTTTATGATGGCTATAATTCTAACTTCATACTTGATATCTGTTCCTAGTGTACAAAGTTTTGTATTGGGTTTGGAACTCTCTTATTTAAACAAAAAGGGGAGGTGCTGTGGGAGCTCCTTTAGCCAATAGCCTTTAAGATCCCAGCCTACTTGGGCGTGGTCTCTTATACTATGAATGCAGCTATAAAGCATGTGCTCTCTCTCTCTCTCTTGTTTCCTGTTCTCGTTTCTTGCTGCTATATTTGTTTCTTGTTCCCCATTCATGCAGAGGACTGTGATCTAGGACTGTGATCTGTGAGTCTACTCCTAATTAAATAACCCTTTATTATACATAATTCTAAACTAGTGTGGGATTATTTTGTAACTTCCATGATCACACACCCTTAAAAAAACTTACTTATCCTCCTTTGGAAGCCATCAACTGTCCATAGCTCTACAGTTAAGGGTGTTTAACTACAGTACAAAATCTATATCACTACTCCCAACACCATACCCAAGGCTCAGGAATCATTCAGAAAGAAGGAGCTCCAAGATTGTAAGAGCCAAAAGTTGGTGAGGACCTGAACAAAACCATATCTTCTGGACATATCATGACTGTTGTACTCAGGAACCCACAGAATCTGTAAGTTACCTGACAAAATCTGCATGAAACCAAGCCAGAATGGAAGAGGAAGGGGCTTAGAATCTACCACCTCTAACAAAAACAAAAAACAAAACAAAACAAAAAACTTTATATAGATATAGGAATAGAGAAAAATGTGAAGGAAATCAAAACAGTGGTAAAAGCAGAAGAATTTAGTTAAGTTTTTGCAGAAGTGACCAAAGCCAGCAACAGTAAGATAAACACAAGCTCTCCATGCATTTATGGCTTTATCATCAATTAGAAGTGAGACACCAGTGAAATATATCTGCTTTTATCTTCACAGCTACTACTTGAAACTAAAAAAGACATTTCCTCTCATTGTAATTAAGCCATTTGTTTAATGCCTGCTCCCAGGCACAAGTGATTAGAAACCAAAATGATTACTGAGTGCAGCAAAAACCTAATCAATATAACCTGATTCATTTATCATGCTGTGCTATATTACAAATGTTAAAACACAAGTAATGAAACACTCCACATCTTTTCCTTTACGAAGCATTCACTTTATAAATCACATGTGAAAAATATCGGGGGTTGGGTGGGCCTTTTCTAAAATACTGCTTTATCTTCCTCACATAAATAACTGTGTCCTCATGAATCTCAATCAGGAGAGAGTTATTGCAGTGATCATCAGATTAAATGTGCTTTCATTTGTTCTAAAATAAAAACATCCATTCCAACAGGATAGATCACAAATGCATTCCAAACTGCTATCTATGGTTGATACAGGAGTAAGTTTTAACTGTATTGATTCTCCAGGAAGACAATCATTGCCCCCATTCTTTAGTAGCTACTAATGGCAGGCAAGTTTTAACATGATTATCAGGCTCTTCATTTGTAAAATGTGGATGACAATAATTCAGTAGTGTGGCTGGGGAGATGGCTCAATGGGTAAGACACATGTTGTACAACCATGAGGACCTGAGTTAAAAAACACAGCACTTATGTAAAAAGCCATGCTATGTGTAACTCCAGTGCTAAAAGGAGCAGAGACAGATGGCTACCAAGCTAGTTCTAGATTATGTGAGACCCTGCCTCAAACGAATAAGGAGGAGAGTAATAGGTAACTATTCTATTTTTGTAATGGATTTCTTATTGATAGTCCGAGTTACCAGCCTTGCCTAGGTGGTTATCATCTGACTACTGTATGTGACCTGTGATGAAATTCAAACATTCATCAATAAGCATTATCCTCACTCCTGCATGTACATATACTGAGCAGAAGAGGGTGATAGGTACTGCAGGCAGAAGCTATAGCTTTGGAACTATGATTCCAAACTCTAGATCAGACCTACAAGAGTAAAATCTCTGGTTCTTTGAGGTCAAGCCACACAACCATGGGCAATCTTTAATCTCCCAGACCTCCAGTGAAGTGAGTCTGATAAGGCCATAATTTCCAGTCTGGTTATACAAAGTCCTTAACAAACAGTAACTCGCTTGCTGAGAAAAGTGACTAAATTTAAAAGCTTCAATACATGATTGGTCTTGTTTCCTACTTGAGTTGTATATTAGAGGCATCCAAGTAATTCCCCAATGTAAGATGTTTCTGTTATCTTCCAGAGGTGGAAAGCAAGTCTACATCACTGAAAATATCATAAACTTTGAACAGAGGAGTATAAGGACTTGAACTAGCTATGACCTGAAAGCCTTTTCCCTGAAGACCAGCTTACATAATACCAGAACATGCTATACAAGATACTAATGTAGGGAAACCAATATCCCTACTTAGCTATAATGCTAAATTATATATATATATGACACACCTGTACACCTGTTCCCAAGGATGAAATGCCTACAATATAATTCAGATCCATTAAGTGCAAGAGGTCAGTTAATAAATGTAGAGAAATCAGAATGGTCCAGTATAATGAGAAAAGAGTAAGACACCAGGATCTTCCCTTTTGGGAGTGTTATGAAAGGAACAGGTCCACACAGTAAGACTAAGAAACTGTAAAATAGTGTCTGCTCCCCAGAAGGAGTCCTTTTCCCAAGGTCAGACATTTGGCTAAGGGTCTCCATTCCCTTAGGAACTTTAAAAAAGTTCCTGCTTGCTAAAGAGGAAGACATTCTTTTCTCTAGCAGAGGAATTTTTCTTCTTTCATTAACATATGACTGGTGCCTATTGTCAAAGTCAATGCTAGGTTGCTCAACCTCTGATCTCTAGTCACAGCCCAGCTCACAGGCTCCCTTTTCTCCTGCTTAATCCTATGTACAACTATAGAGTATATGTATTTTTTAATTAATTGCTGATGGCAGGCATTCTGATTCACCCTCAGATCACATCCTCTTTGGGACCTGAAACAGGTCTTTGGCACTCTGTGTCAAAAAATAAGACAGGGTGTGATAGAGGAAGAAATCTTACCTCTGTCTTTGCCCTCCATATAAAAAAAATGCACCAATACAAACAGATTGCACATACACAAACACACACAGAAAATTTTAAGATTAAAAAAAAAACTTAATATGTATACCTGTGTGTATGTTGGTTTTGTATACATGAGTGCAATTGTCTGCAGAGGCCAGAAGAGGGCATCAGGTCACCTTAAGCTAGAGTTATGAGCACTCATGAAACACTTGCCATGGGTGCTGGGAGAAGAACTCCAGTCCTGTAGTAAGATCAGCAATCACTCTTAACTACTGAGCCATCTCTTCTTCTGCCCACCCCAAGAGTTAAACAGAACAATTTACAAGATACCGTATGTCAACAAAATTAAGGAGCACACCGACAACAAGAATGTTTAACGTCTATCTATTACCCATGTACTCATGAGATACAATGCTTGAATCTCAGTGTTAAGCTAGAAGCAGATGGCTAAGAATCCTCTAAACAGCAGGTAGTAAAACTAGGAATCATGATGGGTGCCAAAGGACTTAGGAACATGGAGGAGGCCCCATGCCACATTTTTGACATAACTATTAGGAGCAGCCCAGAATCAGAATTAAATGTCACCAGGACAGAATTGCATGTGGAGAAAGGTACTCAATATTCTTCAAGAAGCATAACTGGTATTTCTTTTATAGGGCATTAAACAACAGCACTGACAAATTATTTGCAGAAAGCTGCTATAAATTGCACTGTGTAACATATGCAGTTCCAAGAATCAGACAGTCTCCCATGAACTTTCATGATAATTTCTTTGCCAGAAGAAAAAAAAATTACAGAAAATGTAACAAGAAAGGTCATCTGGGAAAGATATGGGTTCCCTCTAGCTTACAAATTGAGTCTTCCAGAAAGCAATCAGTAGCACGTCCTCCCCATTCCTTGACTCATATTTCATCTGTTATCTCCTGGAGCTGGGATTGAGTTTGTGATTTCAAATTTCACAGATGGAACATAATCAGAAAATGTTGACATAAATATGTAACCACTGATTACCAGTATACACAATTCACTCACACAGAGAAGCCTCTCCTAATTTATTGACAAAATATTTCTATGTAGGGAGAGTTTGAAGAAAAAGGGAGAGAGAGAGAGAGAGATAAATTGTAACATTATGATAATTAGATTTGCCAAGAGCTAAGTCCATAAAGTGCTTTCTTCACAGGTATGATGACCTGAGTCTGGATTCACTGAACCCAGGTTAAATTTGGGCATGGAAATGTTCACCTGTAATACAAGTGCTGCAAGGAAAAGCTATTCAGATCTCTGGAGCTAATGGCTAGTCAGTTTACCTTGAGAGAATCTGTCTCTAAAAAACAAGGTTGAGAGCTCTAACCTCCATATGAATACACAGGTTGTTGCCCTCACACATACACAAAAATGTACATATTCAACACACACATAAAACATTATGATAATTACATTTCTATTGCATTTGCTTTTCTTACAAGTGCTCTGTTCGGCTGTCTTAATTGATGAGGTAGAAAAGAAGAAATGTGAGACTGTATGAACTTAAATTGAAAATACCCTACACTCATAGAATTGATTTAGTGTAGGGCCCTAACATTAACAATGTTTTAAAAGTTCCAGGTTTTTAAAATTTGATGTGTAGCTAGGGTTAGAAGCTATAGATAGAACCTACACAATGATTCTTCCCAATTCTGTTTATTATATATATATTTTTAAATTTACTCTTTGAGGGTTTCAAGCATGCATACAATGTGTTTTGATTTTCTCCATCTCTCTTCTAATACTGCATGAACTCTCCCAATATACCACGTTCCAACCCTCCTTTCTTTTTAAATACTCTGCTGCATCCAATTATTGTTGGCCATATGTGCATTGGTTAAGTCTAGTCACTGGACTGTGGATGATCTACCAGTAGCTGCACTCCCAACAAAAATGACTCACCCTTTACCAGAAGCCTTCAGTTGCCAATAACTTCTGATCCAGAGGTTATGCACCTCTTCATCCATGCTGGAATTTTAGCTGGCTTGATTTTGTGTAGAGATTATACAGGTAACTGAAGGTGCTGTGTATTGAATATTCCGTTATACTATGTGAATATATGTTGCTGTGACTAGTTTAATAAGGAAGCTGATGAGTGATAGTTGGACAGGATAAGGTTAGGCAGAAAAACTAGGTTAAGGTCACTGAGAAGAAGAAAGTTGGAATCAGAGGATTAGTGAACAGACACAGAAAGAAGCCAGATGGACATACCGTACTGAGAAAAGGTACCAACCCACTTGGCAATGGATAGATAAAAATATGGATTAATTGAAAAAAAAGAGTTAACTAGTAATAAGCCTGACCTATTTATTGGCAGAGCATTTATAATTAATATTAAGCCTTTGTGTGGTTATGTGGGAGTGCCTTTCAAGATAGAAATTTCCATCTACAGTTGAGTGTTCATGAGTTTAACAGTCATGTCATATCCTAAATACAGACATGCTTTTGCAATTTTATATCACCTTCCCCATCCTCTGGATCTTACATTCTTTATTCCCAAGGTTCAGGAAACATCCCTAATTTTTATAAAGAAAAAGTAATATTATTAGAAAGTTTTAAATTATAAGGTTGTGGAAGATACTTACAAATATGTATTACCTATACACAAATACTCTAAATATATCATTATATCAATTCTATTAGCAGATTAAAGTTGTAGTAGGATGCTAGGAAAATTTGATGATTTCTATCCAATTAGAAAAGAGGGGGAGAACAGTTTCTGAAAAGTCTTAATCAATGTTTAATAAATGCTTTTATAATAAAAGCATGAACTTAGTGGTGGATCAATCCATACCAGAAATAGATACAGTACAACCAAGAGAAATACAGGAGAAAATGCAACAACTTTTACAGTTTAGTAATGAAATTCCATTGTGTAGCTATTCTCTCCAAGTTGAAACATTTGTTCCTGGAGGGAGGCTCCTTAAAATTGAAGAAGCTCACAACTCACAAGTTTCAAGAGGCTTCTGAGATTTATAAAATTTACAAAAGCTGCCGGTAAGCCACAGTCATGTGGCGATACACAGATTAATAGAAATGGGTTAAATTAAGATGTAAGAACTAGCCAATAAGAAGCCAGAGCTAATAGGCCAAGCAGTGATTTAATTAATACAGTTTTGGGGTGGTTATTTCAGGAGTATGGGTGGCCAGGAAATGAACAAGTAGTCTCCCCCAACAAAAAAAAAAAAAAACATTCCCAAGATTATAAGCATAGGCAAGAATTGTCAGAGACAGGAAAATACCCTACAATCGTGCTGCCTGCAAGGCATGCAGGGTGATTTAGGGATGCAGCAATTTCCCATCCTGGGTGGGTTTTGATGACGGAGCTAACTTTGATTCAAGCACACTTTTGTAAGTAACTCATGAGCTCACTAAACTAGATTTGTGTAGAGCCACTTCTTTGGTTTATCACTGGTGATAAATTCATACTTGGAATGAAGAAACATTTTGTTCAAATCTGCATAGGAAAGGTCACTGTTGGAAGGAGGTCGCTTGTTGGTTCCCAGCAGTTTGGTAGCTCAGACCCAAAATAATCACACAGAAACCATATTATTTAAATTGCTACTTGGCCCATTAGCTCTAGCTCCTTATTTGCTAACTCTTACATCTTAATTTAACCAATCTCCATTAATCTGTGAATCACCACAAGGTTGTGGCCTACCAGCAAAGTTTGAGCATGTCTGTGTCTGGCAGTGGCTCCATGGTTTCTCTTTAACTCCGCCTCCTCTCTCCCAGCATTCAGTTTAGTTTTTCCCACCTAGCTCTGTAACCCTATAGCTCTCCTATAGGCCCAAAGCAGTTGCTTTATTAACCAGTGGTATTCACAGCATACAGAGGGGAATCCTACATTAGGTCACATAAGAAATCCTAAAAGTATTGGCATCAAAAGAAAGAAAGTATGTTACACATGCCTGCTTTTCCACCTAGGATTGTAAAATTGTTTGCCAAGACAATGCCAGAGGTCTGGAAAAATTCAGAAAATACTTAATGCATATTAAGAAGAAAGCTATAACAAAAATGAAAGAAAAAAGATCCAACCATGAATCAACTAAGGACGACACTGGAAGTATGAGAGGATTTTAAAAAACTGATAAAAGTTCACAATAAACATATACAATATTTTCTACTTTGGAAATAATACTAATGCAATTTTCAAAAAGATCATACTCATAGTAGCAAGCCCAAAACTATATTGAAAATAACTTTACTAAAAATATGCAGGACTCTTATGTATGAAACTATAAAACTCTACTAAGGCAAGAACTTTTAAATAAATGGAAAGCTACTTTGTTTTGTGATGAAGAAATGTAATTTTGCATCATGTAAGTTATCTCAACCCCATCAATAAATTTAATGTATGCTCAATGACAATTCTAATTTATATGTTTATTTCTGGTACTATGCTTGTGTTTAATTATTTTAAAGATTTATTTTATTTATAATTTATGTATGCAGGTGTTTTGTCTGCATGTATATACTTGTGTGCAGTTTGGACATCTACCAGTAGAGAGTGCCATATCCACTAGAACTTTACTTCCAGACAGTAGTGAGCCACTGTGGGTTTGTGAACCAAATCCTCATCATAAAGAGAACAAGTGATTTTAACCATTGTGCCATCTCCCAATTATCTAGAAGAAAATTTCAGAGAATTCATATAAATTATACAAAAAATGATAGAGAATTCACCCTAAATCATTTTAAAACAATACAGCACTTAGGGAAATCTTCAACATCCTTAGTCATCAGAGAATGCAAATCAAAACAACTCTGAGATTCCATCTTACACCTGTAAGAATAGCCAAGATCAAAAATACTGATGACAACTTATGCTGGAGAGGTTGTGGGGAAAGGGAACACTTCTTCATTGCTGGTGGGAATGCAAGCTGCTACAACCCCTTTGGATGTCAGCGTGGCGATTTCTCAGAAAATTAGGAAACAACCTTCTTCCAGTCCCAGTAATACCACTTTTGGGTATATATCCAAAGGATGCTCAATTGTGCCACAAGGACATATGCTCAACTATGTTCATAGCAGCATTGCTTGTCATAGCCAGAACATGGAAACAACCTAAATGCCCCTCAACCAAAGAATGGAAAAGGAAAATGTGGTACATTTACACAATGGAGTATTACACAGCAAAAATAAATAAATAAATAAAATAAAATAAAAAAATAACAACATCTTGAATTTTGCAGGAAAATGGATGGAGTTAGAAAACATTATTTTTAGTGAGGTAACCCAGACCCAAAAAGACAATTATCACATGTACTCACTCATAGGTGTTTTAAAACATAAAGCAAAGAAAACCAGCCTACAGGTCACAATCCCAGAGAACTTAGACAACAATGAGGACACTAAGAGAAACTTCCATTGATCTAATCTACATGGGAAGTAGAAAGTAGAAAATCCTGAGTAAATTGGGAATGTGGGAACCTTGGGGGAGAGTTAAAGAGGGGATGGAAGAGGCAGGGAGGGGAGCAGAGAAAAATGTAGAGCTCACTAAAAAATCAATAAAAAAATAAATAAAAACCAAAAAAAATACAGCAGACAAAACTTAGGATATGTATGTAGGTTTGGGACTACAATTAATGATGGGAAATAGTTTTTTTAAAGATTAAATTAAGATATAAGATATAACTACATAGGATACAAACTGACAATTAGAATATGAGACATCAAATGTTTCTGATGGAGGAGAAATGTGATAGGGTTGCTCAGTAGTTGGCACTCCTTGAATACAAATAATCCAGAGGTCACATATTTAAATACAAGTGCTGTATATATTTACCAGTGCTTACATGGGAAAGAAAAAGTTTTGTGTGCCTTTCCAATAAAATTGTAAAGAAAAATCACAGATTTCACTGAACAAAAATTCATTGTATTGATACAGCAAGCATCACTATAGAGAACAAGTGTAAGGATGGACTAAGAAATTATTATGAGAAGTGTCAGGAATTCACTAGCAGAGTGCTTATAAACCAAAGGATGATGGGCAAATTGCAGAAAATTGATATAGAGAAATATATTAAGATAAATTGATGGACATAATCACTCATTAATAATCAATGCAAAATATTAAGGGATAATTTGCATATTATGCAGGCAAATATTCCAGAGATGAATTTTTGTGTTTTTGAGTGTTTGGATCAAAGATACTCTCTTACATTTTCAGAGATTGTCTTTGGAGAACAATTTTCTCTTACCTGTTTAGATTTTAAATCTAATTTGCAGAAACTAATGTGATTCTCATTTTTGAAGAACACAAGCATAGGTTGGCAACATAGCTCAGCCTATAAAAAGGTGCTTGAAGACAAGTCTGATGACCTGAATTTAATCTCTGATAATCACACGGTAGAAGGAGAGAACCCACTCCCATAAGGTGCCCTCTCTACACATGGACTATGGTACTCACACACCTAAACTCCACACTCCCAACCCCACCCCCACATACCTACACACAAATAAAGAAATGTCATACAAATTTAAACAAATATAAGGAGAAGTTAAAATAACGGAGTAGAAACTTCCATGGATATTAGGTCACAGGTTAAGTGCTCATACACATAAGCCTCTGAGCTTAACTCCTAGCACTGAAAATGTAACTGCTAACCAAAATGATAAAGCCATCTATAAAAAGAAAATATCTCTAGAGTCTACCTAAAGGACTCCAAATCAACTCACCATACAGCTATTTTCACATCAATGCCTATTGCAGCACTCTTCATGGTTGCTATGTTGTGGAACCAAGTTAGATGACAACAGAGGAATTGAGTGAAGAGAATGTGGTATATATACACTGGAGAATTTTTCTCACACATGAGTAAGAATCAAGCTGTGTCATTTGTAGAAAAATTGTTGCAGTTGGAGATGATCATAGTAGACAACTTAGGCCAGTGTCAGACAGACATCACATTTACTCTTGTGAGTGGTCCCTAGATTCTTACATAGACATATAGAATCATGTCTGTAAATATGAAATGGAAGTTTATATAGACACATAGAATGTCTGTACATATGAAATGGAAGTTTATATAGACACATAGAATCATGTCTGTACAAATGAAATGGAAGTTTATATAGACACATAGAATCATGTCTGTACATAAAAATGGAAGTAGAAATGAAACTGCAAAAGGGACAAAAAGATGGATGGGAGCGGCAGGAAAGGGGAGAAGGTGGGGCATTGATGCATATGTTCACATACCACAATTAAAAATTTATTAAATTATTTTATTTAATATTCGTTTAAATAATATTTAATAAATTTTATCTAACATTTATTAAAAATTGTATTTTCATTTTTATGAGACCATTTATAACCCTTTTTCAAGTTCAAAGATCCATAGTTACAATTTGCTTCCAAGGTTTAGCCAGAAAAGAATTACCAATCAAATCTGCTTGGAGGTGGTTCCTCTCTCCTCTGTCCGTCTTCTGGATTGTTCATCTTGGATGTTCTCCACCATGTGACTGGATGATGATTCAGAACAGAATCCAATGGTAGAAACTCCCCAGGCTTCCTCTGATAATTACTATAATTACACCATCATGGTTCTCCAACTTGATGTGTTTTTCCACAACACATCAAGAAAATTATTTACTTCTGGGATGATGAATGACTCCCAAACACAATTTTGACAGATATTATGATGCCGGCTCATGGCAGACACATAATTTTCCACTGGAGCATAAACACAACCTGTTCCTTATGTTCTGTATGTTGGCATGTGCAGATTTTGTACTCAAAAGCACGACAGTTTTCGAGTTCTGCCGGACATCAAGTGAGGGTTGTGATTCGGAAAATCCCCGTGTTAATGAGGACGGTAACAATGTGTTTCTTCTTGAGACAAAGTACATTCGAAGGCGGATAAAGTAGTCGTTTTAGCAGGGAAAGCCGATGTTGGCATCTTGAAGGGAACCTAAATGATAAATTACTAAATAAATTTAAATATGTCATTTTAAGCACTTGAATTGACATGCTACCTGGTACATGTAGGAGGCAGACAGGGAGAAAGCACTGTAGAAAGTTGCTTTCTGTGAAAATTGCTGTTGCTGATTAGCGCCTTCAGCCCAGTTCTGTCAGCCTAAGGGGAGCAGCAAAGCATTTGCAGAGCAGTTTGGACGCCTCCACTGACAGAAGGTCATCTACTCACCCCACACCCAAGCCCTTAGAGGACGAACAGATTTGCCACCAGACCTCTAGTGTGGTAAGCTGGCCAGTCTTCCTCACGCATGTAGTAGCTGCTTATGAGAATTGTGCAAGCAGGATTTGTGGTGCTAACAAGATGGCTCAGTGAGTAAGGCCCTGACTGCCAATCCTGAGAACTTGAGTTCAGTCCTCACAATCCACATGATAAAAGCAGACAACTGACTCCTGCAAGATGCCACCTGCTCTCCGAACACTGATCACGGCAAGGTTGTGCTCACACTCACATGTAAACATAAAGTTGGTATAATGCAAACTTTACATATTTAAAAAAATTTTAAAAGTCGTCTGCAGGAGAGTTTACTAAGAAGCATGGCTGTCGTCAGAGTTGTTCCACATGCCTGTGAGTGTCTGTGATTGTAAATCATGGGTGGCAGTGTGCAAGTGTTATAAGAGACACTATAAAACTGCTGTCACTACAAATCAAACAGCATTTTACAGCAACTATTAAGAAAGAAACAAATGGAGGCTAAAAATTGAGCTCAGCGTTTAAGAGCACACAAAGCTCTACCAGAGCGCTGGGGTTCAATTCCCAACACCCATGCCAGGTGGTTCACAACTCTAGATCTGATATTTGGCTTATGTGAACACCTGAACTCATGTGCACATACTCGCACACAGACACACATGCATGCATATAATTTAACATATTTCTTTTAATGAAACAAATGACAGAATACTAAGTGAAGGCGTAACAGAATGCTGGGAAGGCGACAGAGCCGGAGAGAGCTGCCACCATGAAGCCTGCCAGGTCACACACGCTGAATCTTTCCCGGTAAGCCACGACTCGTGGTGACACACAGATTATTAGAAATGGGTTAAACAAATATGTGAGAGTTAGCCAATAAGAGGCTAGAGCTAATGGGCCAGGCAGTATTTCAGTGAATACAGTTTCCGTGTAATTATTTCGGGTACACACCGGGAGCCGGATGGCACAAGGGGCCCTGCGCTGGGAACACAGCCCGAACCCCTCATTGCAACAGATTGGCGCCTCAACGTGATGGACTGAATCCACTTAAAAACCTGAGAGAGAGTTTAACACAGCTTTTTGCTGTTTGCATGCTACAAAGAGATTTCCTGATTCGGCAATAGAAAATAGCAGAAAAAAGGTGCGTGGTTTTAAAACGCGGCTTCTTGGGCCCTGCCGCCGGTGCAAACTCCGGCTATGGAGCATTTGTGGGCTCAGATGTTTGTGTGTCCGCTTGGGATTGGGAAGAAAGTAGCTGAGACCCTGCCTTGGCTCAGCTCTTCCTGCCTCGGCAGAAGGCGGGATCAGGCTTAGTCAGGCGGGAGAGCATGGTGGATTTCCGCAGCCATTAAGGTTGAGCACGGCTCAGAGGCACAAGCGACTCCGCCGTGTTGGACTGGTCGGAGCAAGCAGGCTGTACCTGTATTTGACCTGGGATGGGATCGTGGCAGCTTAGATTCTTAAGAGCTTAGCATTTTAAAAGCGCAAAGCAAAACTGTTCCTGTACATTAAAGAATTACAGATTCACAATAGGACAGATTCAGACATAAAAGACGTCTAAATGGGTCATACTGTTAGATAAAGTACGTAGGCTTGGGAGAGAAAAAAAGAAAGAGTATAGAGAGTCATAAAATAATGTTAATGCCTTAAAAAAAGGGTAAAATCTTTAAAGAGACAGAGTACAGATAGTCATAGATTAAAAAAAGAAAAAGAAAAATAAGCCACGTAAAAATGGAAAATTCACAGAATGTCTGGATTATGTATTTTATTGTGTTTTCTTTGAATTTTTTGACTGTGAAGGAGCTAGGTAAAGAGAGACTTTTTATTGTATGGGCTGCTAAGCTAAACCAGCATGGATATTATTATGAAGGTATATTGGCTTTAAAATTTGGGTCTAAGGATTTGGTGCTTTGAAAAGGAGGTTCTTCTTTTGTTTTCACAGAAGATGAGACCCTCTGGATCCCTTCTACACCAATGTGGTTTGATAGACCATGCCCTCCTGAAGGTCACTGTGAACACCTTCAGAAAATTACTTCACACAACTGGTGACTGAGATGAACAGGATACACCATAAAAGACCTGATTAACAGCGCCCCCATACAGCAGGAAGAAGTTTGGAGAGAAGTAACTACGCCCATATTCCCAAATATTGTTTATAAGTGTTCTTTAAATTTAAATTTAAAGGGGGAGATGAAATAAATATGGATAATTTACATTGGTATAAATTTTGCTTTATTGATTTAAATTTAAAGGTCAATTTTGTTATATATATGTATTTTTGATCTTGATTAAGGTATTGTGATTGTGTAGTTCACTTAAAAATATAATGTATAATTAGAAAATATAGGTTGTTAATAGATAATCATTGATATAGTCAAACTTGTAGTCATGTTAGTTAGATTTTCTAGATATATAGAGGTATATTTCAGTTAGATAGACATTCTTCATATCTTTCAAAGACGACAGAACATGGCATTTAAGTATTTTAATAACTTAGGACTTTTCATGACAATGAGACACGTCTGCTTCTGGCAGCACCAGCTACTTCAAGAGGAAGATGGCCATCGAAGAGGCTCCTTATGGAGTTTGCAAGAAACTCCTTATGGAATTGGGCAAGAAACTGCTCTTGCCTGGACTGTTGCATAAACTGGACACAAAGAACCCGCAGAGAGAGGACTGCTAAACTTGCCTAATGGTGAGATGATCCTTCAGGGTTCCTGCTTCATGAAAGAGTCTGTGAGAATTCTGCAGGATACAGAAGAAAGTGACTAAACTGTCTTTAAATTTTCCTGCTTCATGAAAAAGTCTGCTGGATACTATGGGCCTGTAGGCTGAAGATGGATGCCCTAACAGTACAAAGGAACTTTGGGTGACTGTACAGGTAGCGAGATGTCTCTGTCATTTCTAGGGTTTGAAGTTGCTTATTACTTGTTTACTTAAGTAATATTATATCCTTCTGGAGTCTTTGATGGAGTTGAAGAATGGATAGTTATAGTTATAGTTTTCCTTTGTCATGATAAAAGATAAAATAGGTTGTAACTATAATTCTTGCTTGATAAGTTTTGTTATGTAATTTTACTATGTTAAAGTTGAAGCCTTTCTTTTTTGTTTGAACAGAAAAGGGGGAAATGGTGTAGGAGGGTCTTCTATTTGTATATTGCCCTCATTGATTAAATAAAGAAAACTGCCATGGCCTTTTGATAGGGCAGCCCTTAGGTGGGCGGAGTAGATAGAATGGAATGCTGTGAGAGAGAAGGCAGTGTGGCAGACGCAGATGCCATGCTTCTCCAGCACAAGATGGACACTGGTTAGACATGCAGGTAAGCCACAACTCAAGTGGCGATACACATTAATGGAGATGGGCTAAAATAATATGTGAGAGTTAGCCAATAAGTGGCTGGAGATAATGGGCCAGGCAGTATTTAAATGAATACAGTTTCTGTGTAATTATTTCAGGTATAAGCTAGCCAGGCACCGGGCGGCGGAAACCGGGTGGCCGCCAGGACGAAAAGCAGGCCCGCGTGCCTATTACAACAACTAAGGAGAACAAGAAGGAGTATATATGATCCAGTGACCTCGCAAGTACGAGGAATCAATTTCAATACCCAATGCCCATGTGAAAAGCTGAGGATAGCAGTATGTATACTGTCTTCAACCTAGCAACGCTGAGGTGGAAGGTAGAGATGGGCAGACCCTTGGAAGCTTACTGGCTAGCTAGCTTAGCCTGCTTGGCAAAGTTCCAGGGCAAGGAGAAACCTTCTCTCAAACAAACAGTGAGGTTTCTGGGAAACAACATGTGACGTTGTCTTCAGACTTCTACAGGAATTCACATAAACATGCCCCCATGTATCAGATTAGCCATGATCACATGCATAAATATATCCAAAAAGGAAAAATAAAAGAAAAAAAGAAAAAGTTGGAACCTTGATACAACTTTTGTGAACTAATTACCAATTTAAAACAGCACTATGTACATTTCAGAACCATGACTATTTAAATGTGGCATGTATTCTAGGTGATTACATGAGTGCACACACATGTGCATGCATGTGCACACACACACACACACACACACACATTGCTCTTCTCCATCCCTCCCCCCAAAACACTTAGTTCTCATCTTATCAGCAATGCTTAGCAAGAACCACCGAACAAGCATACAGTTGAAGTTTAGTTTGCTTCCTGTGTTTACTGTGTTTACTTTGACTAGCAAGGGGGCAAGGTTTCATTATGAACTTAGAGCTGTAAACCAAAACCAAAACAAAACAGAAAGAAAACAAAACAAAATCCTCAGGTTTATACTGTATGTTGGTTCAGCTTCTGCATCAATTTGAACAGCCTGAAGGATGCTGGGATTGCTTGTCAGCAATTCCAGTTGTCAACAATTCTTAGTTGTGTCTTAGAGGGGTTTTCCAGAAGAGAGATTAGCACTGGAGTCAGTTCATAGAGCAGAGAAGATTCACCCATAACAATGAGAGTGACAACCTTTGGATCCTTGACCAAGAAGCAGCAGGGTGGAGGCAGGGTGAATGCCTCTTTTCTATGGTTGAGATAACCAGCTTTCCTTGATTATAGTACTTAGAACTTTGGCTTCTGAGACTTACACCCTGCATTAGTTACTTTTCTGTTGCTGTGATGAGACTAAATATTTAGTCTTTAAAAATGGATAAAGCAATGTCCAGAATGAAGAGTATATTTGGGTTCCAAAATCCAGAAGAATAAAAGTACATAATGGCAGGGTAGTGTGGCAGCCAGCAGCACACATGGGAGACAGGAAGCTGATAGCCTGCAACTCATGTCATAAGCAGAGGCTTGGAAGTTGCTCAGTCTTTAAATTCCCAAAGCCTGCCTCTAGTGACTTGTTTCAGTCAACATGGGTATAACTTCTGAACCTCCACAAATAACACCACTAACAGGGGACCAAGTATCACACATCTGAACCTATGAGGGGACAGTCTCATTGAAACCATTACATGCCTCCTACTAACCACTTCTGTTATGAATCTTGTATTATGTTTGTGTCACTTGTCAACTTAAAAGAATTTAGAGTTACTTGGAGCATGGACCTCTGGACATGACTACTCAGGATTACCTTGACGATATTAATTGAGGTGGAAGAACCATCTTGATGGAGTATGGGACATTTTCTTGGATATTCCTGGACTGTATAAAATGGGGGGGGGAAGAGCTGAGAATTCATTAATCAATCTCTGTTTCCTATTTCTAATAGATGCTATGGGACCTTGACTTACTCATGATAGACTGCACCTTTTTCTCTTTTCAGTTGCTTTTGTAAGACTACTTTATCACAGCAGAAAGAAAAGAAAGTAAGAAACCCTCTGACCTTGACTTTTAGACTTTTGACTTCAATCTTGTTGCTATGTTTCTCCATCTATTCATAACAGATCATGGGACTTTTCAGCCTCCATCATCATGAGATTCAATTCTTATAACAAATCTCATTTCAACAAATTGGCAGCAACATGGTAGACTAAATCCATGTAAAACCTGAGAGGGCTTGGAAAGGAACTCTAGACACAAAAAATACAAAGTTTAGTCACATTTATTTTTCTGCTGGTGGCTTACCACAGCTCCTTTAAAGAAGGGTTTCCTGATTCAGTGGTAGCAGGAAAAAACCTTGCCATTTTGAAATGCCAGCTTTCTGGGCCATGCTGCCAGCAGAAATTCTGACTCTTTCAGGCAGGAGGTCTGGCTACAGAGCATTTGAGTGGGGTTATTGAGCAGACTGCTGCAGCTTGCTTAATGGTGGCATGGACTGGCTGTGTGCCTGAGAATAGGGCTGTGGGAACGGCTCTCAGAGGAGCAAAAAGCTCTGCCATGCTGGGCTGGAAGCATGGGGAAAGTAGGAAGTACCATATATACCCTAGTAATGCCACAGCTTAAGTTTTAAGAAGCGCTTAGCATTTTAAGAAGTGCTCCTGGACAGTAAAGAATTGCAGATATACAATAGGACAGATTCAGACATAAAAGACTTCTAAATGAGTCACAGTGTTGGATAAATGTACATAGGCTTGAGAAAGAGAAGAGAAAGTGTATAGAGAGTTATAAAAGGAAATAAATGATTTTAAAAAACAAAAACAAAACAAAGTCTGTAAAGAGAGTATAGACAGTCATAGATTAAAGGAATATTAAAAAGTAATAGAGTGATAAAAACCATGTAACGATGGAATATACAAAGAGAGTCTGGATTGTATATATTATTGTGTTATCTTTGAATTTTTTGACTGCAGGGAGACATTGATTCTGGGAACTGCTAAGCTAAGCAAACATATATATTTCAAAGGTATCTTAAATTCAAAATTTGAGTCTAAGGATATGTTGCTTTGGAAAAGAGGTTCTTCTTTAGTTTCCACGGTGGATGAGAACCTGTGGATTACTTCCAGACTAATATGGTTTGATGAGCCAAGACCACCTGAAAGGTTGTCTTGAACATCCCTCAAAAAAATTACTTCACCCTATAAACAGCAGGAAGCAGTTTGGAAAATAACTATGCCCATATTCCCAAATACTGTTTATAAATGTTCTTTTACATTTAAAGGGACTATGCTATAGAGATTTGCATTAGTATGGATCTTGGTTTATTAATAAAAACTTAAGGTCAATCAATGCTCTTGATTAAGGCATTGTGTTTATGCAGCTCATTTAAAAATGTAATAAATAATTAAGAATTTTAGGTTAATAGATAATCATCTATAATAGTCAAACTTGTAGTCATGTTAGTTAGGTTTTCTAGATATATATATAGATAGATATATTTCAATTGGATGGTGATTCTTCAAATCTTTCAGAGATCTTCAGAATATGGCATTTAAAATGTTTTAAGAAGTTAGGAAATTTCATGACATGAGATACATCTGCTCCTGGCAGCACCAATCTATTTCAAGAGGATGATGGGCATTGAAGAGGCTCCTTATGGAGTTTGTTAGTCATTTGGGCAAGGAAATGCTCTTGCCTGGACTGCTTGATGAACCGGACATGCAAGATCCACAGAGAAATGACTGCTGAACTTGCCTAAAGGTGAGATGATCTTTGGGGTTCCTGCTTCATGAAAGACTCTGCTAGACATTCTACAGGATACAAAAGAAAGTGATTGGCAAACTGTCAATATAGGCAGAACTATTTTTGAAATTTCCTGCTTCATGGAAAAATCCGATGCATACTATGAGCCTGTAGGCTGAAGATAGATGACCTAATGGTACAGAAGAACTTTGAGTGACTGTCCAGGCAGCGAGATGTCTCTGTCAATTCTAGAGTTTTGGAAGTTGCTTACAATGAACTTTTTATTTACTTAAGTAATATTATATCCTCCTGGAGTCTTTGATGGAGTTGAAGAATAGTTATAATTATAATTTTCCTTAATTATGATAAAAGATAAAGTAGATATAAATGTTGTAACTGTAATTCTTGCTTGATAAAACCTTCTTTGTTATTTAAACAGAAAAGGGGAGGTGATGTGGGATTTCCCTCTGTATGCTGAGAATATCATTGGTGAATAAAGAAACTGCCTTGGCCTGATGATAGGACAGAACTTAGGTAGGCGAGGAAAGCAAAACAGAATGCTGGTAGGCTGGAGGCAGAGTCAGAGAGAAGCCATGTAGCCCACTGGAAACAAACACCAGAAACTTTAGCCGGTAAGCTACATGGTGATACACAGATTAATAGAAATGTATTAAATTAATATGTAAGAGTTAACCAATAAGAAGCTAGAGCTAATTGGCCAGTGATTTATTTGCCAATGGTATTCGTAGCATACAGAGGGAAATCCCACATTACATATTTACATGTAAATCACTGATTCCTTTTTCCTAAAGAACTCATGGATAATACTCTAAAATCCAAAATGCTAAATTCCCATGCAGTCATAATCTCAAGATCAAAGTATGTTGTCTGTCTCTTGAGTATCATGAGAACACTGACTTAAGGACAAAAGAACATAACTGGTAAGGGTTGAGACTTTAGTTTACTAGATAGAATGTTTGCCTAGCATGCATAAAGCCCTTGGTTCAATATCAGAACCATATAAATCAGGGATAGTGGCAAAAATCTGTAACTCCAGCACTCAGGATGAGACGGAAGGTGGTTCTGATGCTCACACTCATCCTTGGCTACACGCCAAGTTGGAGGCAAACCTGGGTCTTAGGTATGACTGTGTTTCAACAACAAAAGGATAGCTGGTATATATTCATTGTTTTTAAAGTTTTGTAAGACTTTCTGAGTTCATAAGAATTCTGCCATGTTGGACATCCTCTCTCAGGGTCCGAGAATGCTTCAGGATTCTGCTCACCCTATACCTCAAGACACTCCTGGTTAAACTTCGATTGTAATCTTACTACCATTGCTGCAATCTAGTCCTATGAATAAAAACATATGTTTCTGTTTGTGTTCTTCATTTCTGAGGTCTTATCTCCTCTGTAGCAGCATTTCCTCAGTATTCCCTGAGCTACATTTAGTACAGAAAATAGGGTTTGCCAAGCACAGATGTTCCATAAGGGGCACTGAACATTCTGCAGTTCACTGACTGTATTGTCTTTGAAGGGGAGTTTCAATATCCACATTAGTTTCTGTCCTTCCTTTGAAGAGTGAAGCCCTAAGCACTGAGGGCAAGTTAGTGACATAATTTCAAAGCTTGCCTTATCCAGTTACAAGCCCTGCTTCCATTCATTCCCAGGACAAGTTGGAAAAAGGAACTTATCTGTCAGACTACACTAAGTAGAGAGGTATCAATAATATACAAGGAAAAATGATTCATAGATAATATACATAAGGCAATATTCTAGTCATGAAAATTGCTGCCAAATGGATGAAACTAGCAAACATCATCCTAAATGAGGCAACCCTAGACCCAGAAAGGCAAATATGGTATGGCATATACTCACTTATAAGTCGATATTAGTTATAAAGCATAGGATAACCACTCTACAGTCCACAAACCCAGAAAAGCTAAGTAACAAAAAGTATTCAAAAGGGAGGATGTATGAATCTCTTCATGAAGGGTAAATAGAACAGGAATTACTCTTGGGTGGATGGAGGGGGCTCGATAAGCGGAAACAGGCAGGATCAGGTTGGGGAAGAATGGAGGAGGAGAGTGCTGGGAGAGACAACTAGAATCTGGGAGCAACTCTGGAACAAGCTAGAAATAATATAGAAACTCCCAGCAATCTATGTGGGTGACCCTAGCTAAGACTCCTAGCAATGGGGGATATGGAGCCTGAAATGGGCATCTCCATAACCAGGCAAGTCTTCCAGAGGTGGGACTGGAACACCAACCCAGTCTAAAATCCTTTGACCTACAATTTGTCCTTCCTACAAGACGTACTTGAGTAAAGATGCCCAGAAATTGGAATGACCAACAAATAACAGGCACAGCTTGTGAGCTTGTGACCTATACTATGAGAGGGAGCTCACCCCTGAGGGTCAGGTACCAGAAGTGAGAGAGCCCAGAGACCTACAATAGAAACAAACACCACTGGCAAAAAGAAAAGCCAATGAAATGATTCCTAATGATATTCTGCTATCCTCATAGATTGGCACCTAGTCCAACTGTCTTTGGAGAGGTTTCAGCCAACAATTGAGGGAAACAGATGCAGAATCTCACTACCAAACATTGGGCAGAGTTCAGCGAAATCTCCTGAAGAGAGGGAGAAAGGATTGTAAAAACAAGAGAGGTCAAGGACAAAACAAAATATTCATAGAATAAACATACCTGGGCTCATAGGGGCTCACAGAAACTAAACTGAAAACCAGGGAGCCTGTATGGGATTGACCTATACCCTCTGCATATATGTTACAGTTGTGTAGTCTGGTCCTCTTATGGGACTTCTAACAGTGGGAAAAGGGGCTGTCTTTTTCTCTATTGCTTGCTTTTGGGACTCTTTCCTCCTAACTGGTTACCTTGTCCAGCTTTAACAGAAGAGAAGGTTTCCAGTCTCACTGCAACTTGATATATGATAGCTGGCTGATATCCACTGCAGGCCTGCCCTTATATGAAGAGAAACAGAGAGTGGATGTGATAGGGAAGAGAGGAGGTAGGTGAGGGACAAGGAGGAGGGGAAACTGTGGTTGTAATGTAAAAACAAAATAAATAAATAAACAAAGAACAGCTTACACCCAATGAAAGTATCACAGACACACAGACAAGCACACACACCCCCACAAAAAAACTTCTTTTCCTATGTGGTTCTAAGTTATGTCAATCAAACTAACCAGGGCAAGCAAAGACTACATTTTGGATCATCACATAATTTGACATAAGGAGTGGTCTTTTGGGAATTTTTAAGTGGATGGAGATCACATCCATGGCCTCATGTATGTTACTCAGCCAGTTCACCGTTTTACTGATGTGATGAGCAGAACTGTAGTTATACTTTTCCTAGTGTCTATGACTACTTTGGGGCCTCAAAGGCAGGCAGGGTTCGAAGTCTCCTCGTGTATAAAGTTTAGACAGTAAATATCTACCCCTTAAGGAAAAGTCTATATATTGCAGAAACAGTTGTTTTCTCCACTTCTACACTTGTACTTATGTAGTTCCAATGACAAAATAGACAAATTTTGAATTAGCATTTTATTGCAGAGAATCAGACTGAGGGCCTTAGGCCATGTGAGGCAAGCACCCCACCACTGAGTGTCACTGCCTGTATTACATTCTGTTTCCTCTTAGGGGACCAGGTCTTCTTCAGTCTTTAACAGCTATTATCACATTCTTTTGAGTGGAGTCAGTGGTGTGGGTGTCTCTCTCAGGTCTCAGTTTCCAAACTGGGAATAAGGAGAGTTAATTATAAGTGCTTAGTCACTTAATAAATGCATATTTATTTTTTTCCTTCACTAAAACCTGCAGATTTTGTGGTAGAATTCTCCTGACATCCTTTATAATGGGGATAGCAGTAGATGATTGACTCTAGACTTCGGGAACCCTAAGTCAAATAAGCCCCTCCTTCCTTAAACTATTGTTGTTGGTTTTTTTTTTTTTTTTTTTTTAATCAGAGTGTTTTGTCACAGTAATCAGGAAAAAAAACTAGGATGTGTCATATCATGTAACTGCTTCTCTAGTTATCTGTCTTTAAGGTCTCATCAATAATAACTGCTATGACTTATCAAGATCTTCTTTTGTTAATGGTGCTATTTTCTGTATTGTAAGCATTAACCCAGTCCTGTTAGACGCTAACAAGTGAGAGACCCGAGAGTTAAATCCCAGTGCAGAGACTACTTCTTAGTGACTCGGCCCCCTTTTGACTCTTGGGATCATTATGCATTTATTATCTTTGATTCTGGGTTACTATTTTCATCGAGTAAAATATGTTTACTTCATACTACTGGATAAACAAAATCATTCCATAGTGTGCATTCATCTAAAGTGCGCTGGAGTCACCATTGCCTATTGAATTTTTGAAGATTGAGTTATAAGGGCCCCAGTGGCTCTCTCCTACTTCTGGTAAAAAAAATTTACTTTACCATTTTCAATTATGTGAAGGGTATTTTATGTGTGGTGGTTTGAGAGAAAATGACCCCTAAAGGGAGTGGCATTATTAGGAGGCTTGGCCTTGTTGAAGGAACTGTGCCACTGTTGGGCTGGGTTTTGAGGTCTCTTTTGTTCAAGCTTCCCTCAGTGTAACAGTCAGCCAACTTCCTGTTGTCTGCAAGATGTAGGACTCTCAGTTCGAGCACCTTGCGTGCCTGCTTGCTGCCATGCTCCACACCATGATATTAATGGCAGGAACCTCTAAGAATGTAAACAAGTCATCCGACTTAAAGGATAGGAAGGAGGAGAAAAACAAGATCTCCTGAATAAATTGAGAACATGGGGGACACGGGAGAGGGCAAAGAGAGAGGGGAAGAAGTGAAGGGAGTGGAGAAAACTGTATAATGCAATGAAAACAATAAAAAAGAAAAAATGAATTGCTGTGGTCATGGTGTCTTTTCACAACAATGAAAACTCAAACTAAGACAGTATGTTTACATATGTGCAGGTGCCTATGGAGGCCAAAAGAGAACATCAGACCCACTAGAGTTGGAAGCACAGGCAGTTGTGAGCTACTCAATGTGATTTCTAGAAAAGAAACGCAGGGTCGTTTTGCAAGTGTATTATGTACTCAGTCACCGAGCAATCTTTCCTGCCCCTATATCCTACTTTTATTATATCATCAAAGGTTGATTGACATCACCTTGTGGGATCCAGAATAAAACATACAAGTTAAGGAAGCAGGGAGCCCTGGGTTAGGTGATGAGCTGCAATGAAGGATGAGTAAGATAACAACTTCTGTTTTGACTTCCATTGTCTGAGCCTGTCACACATACTGCCTCCTGTCTCCTTCCTATCATCTACAGGTTGCAGGATGACTGTGCCATGGCAATCCGTTATATTACAAAATTTCATGTGTTTACACAGAATCTGCTCTGCTATTGACACATGTGCCACAATCTATGGAATGCCTGTCATGAGCATTACATACCTATACTAAGACATCTCTAGCAAAATGAAATTTGATAAAGGAAATGTACCTTGTATTTCTTTTTATTCTTCACACTGTGCCCAACAAACCATGTGACCTGAAGAAAACAACCTAAGCACTCAGGGTTAATCATTGTCTGAGTGGAGAAGTTTCAAATGCCAAGTCAAACACCGCTGACATCTGAGCTTATTCATCTTTGGGGAAATCTACATAGACAGGAAGGAGTGAAGCCACCAACAACTTGAAATCACTAGGGAGTTATCATTTGACTTGCAAATGTCCCTGCTGGTTTTTCAAAGGAAAGAAGGATGGGTACATATCATTGGAGCTGAAATTTCTAGGAACCATAAGGTACAACCACAACCTTATCCAGAACTCTGTCTTTTATTTTAAAGGTCATGTCTCTGTAATTCTGGTTTTAATAAGCAGAAATATTTTTCAAAAGTGTAACCTAATTTTATTGTTCATCTTTAAATATTCATTTCCTATGTGATGGGGTAGGAATTTAAAATTCAAATGACTTCCTTTCCTTTAATTCTTAGAATATCATCTAGTAGTAAAAGTGACAGTTCATTTATCACAAAAAACAAATAGAATAAACTTCATAATTAAAATTATTTGCAACTAGGTACTTAAAAGTGAATAAAGTACAAATGCCAGTTGCATAACTCAGATTCCTTACAAACTATTTTAAGGAAATTATTCATCTACTGAGTCATCAGCTCACAACACTAAAAGGAGCATTAAATTTCAAGCTCACTGCCTACAAAACCCTCATTACCGACAGATACACGGGAGTTCCACAGCAAGTGCAGGTCATATTCTAAGGAGGTGCAATGCTAAGAAACAAGTTCAGGTCTATCACTTCTAAATGCATTGCAACAATAAACTTAGACAAGCCATGCCAGATACTGGACAAAACTTTCCAGGATCTCATGTCTGTGCACCAGCCTAGGTTTTTGTTCAAAGCCTCAAACCAATGTTATAGGAGATACTAGAACTTCACTGTCAATAAGCTATAATTTACCACAAGTTTCTTTCCATGTAATATAAGCATAGATCAATGACAGAGCATAATATTCCTAGAAAACAACTGATAGCTATCCCCAATTGGTACATGCAATTTGTAATATTAAACATATTTGAGAGGAAGGCTCTTAATACAAATACACATTTATTGGTGATGCTTGCACAGAGGCAATCACACAGGGTTCCATCCATTCCCTATCCAATGGCATCAGTTCCTTTAGCTCCTTCTTCAGACTGCTCTACAAAAGGACAATAGACTGTGGAGCTTAAAATCCCAGAAGTTCATTAATAGTTCCCAAGGCTGAAAGTCAGAACCACAGTTGTAACAAACCCATGCTCCAAGAAAGGATCTGCTCTAGATTTTATTTTCTGTTCTGACTCTTACTGGAGGCACTGATGAGCTGGTATTTGACACTATTTGGTTTCATAGGTCAATCCCTTCAATTTCTGTCTTTAAGTGCTCTCTCTGACATTCTCCCTCTCTATTTCTTCATTTTTTAAAAATTTCTTCTTCTTTTATATATAAAGAAACTAGTTGTTGGTTGTAAGGGACACTCACATTCAATGTAACATCATGTTAAGTTTATAAAAATTGTGCAATCCCTATATTAAAAAGGTTGTATTCAGAGAGACTGTGGCATTAGAACCTTAATGTGTTTGAGCATATGATATAATTCAATCCACTAATTCTCAAATCTCTTAATAAAGGATACCTTCCAAAGAAAAAGAATATAATTTTGTATGACTCTTCTCTGAATGACTCATGAATATTTAGCCAACTCAGACATAAATAAATATATAATAATCAAGTCTAATTCCAAAACTCATTATTTGACCTTAGTATAAAGGATATTTCTAAAAGCCAGTAACAAATTCTGCCTTTGATTTGACAGACAATAGTTAGCCCACATGACAATCAGGCAGCTATCCAATCAATTTGTTCTTACTGAATTTCAATTTTATAGTTTTAACTTTTATTTACCTGTGAATTTTAAAATTATATGTAGACTCTTCCCTCATGTATTTATGTGAGAAGTACTTTGAAACTCTGCCATATATTTCCTGTGCAGAAGCATTCTAAGTTCCTGAAACTCATTCCTATCTTGACAATGTCTGAAAGGTGTGGTAATCACATTCAATACTACATTTATGGAACAACCTATGAGATATATAAGGGAAGTGATGCTTGATTGATTTGTATCTCTGGTATAAAAACCTGCATTTCATCTTCACTTTTTTTCATAACCACATATGTGTAGGGTCCATTGCTTCTAAAACAGAAGAGAAAATACTGAATAATGCCTGGTGCAGGAGAATTGTCTATAGTCTGTCAATCATGTTTTAAATAAATGCTGATTGGCCCGGCAGGAAGTATAGGTGGGACAACCAGACAGGAAGTAAAGATGGGACCAAAAGAACAGGAGAATTGTGGAGAGAAGGAAACTCTTTCTGCAGTCCTACCCAGACCACCAAAGAAGCAGGATGTGACCTGCCCTGCTGAAAAAGGTACTGAGCCATGTGGCTAACGTAGATAAGAATAATGGGTTAATATAAGCTAGAAGAACTAATAAGAAGCCTGAGCTAACGGGCCAATCAGTTTATCATTAATAAGACCTGTCTGTGTGATTTCTTTAGGGCTTAACGGCTGTGGGAACTGGGCACGACAGAAACCCCAATGAGCAGGCCTTCATGTTACAAATGCCCCTCCAAATGAGCATGTATTATACTTCCTATTCATTCAACTTGATCATCCCTTGGATAAAACGTTTTAGTTTTAGTAGACCTTTTTTTTCCTTCTCAAACTCCACTGCCTATGGAATGCAGTTCCAAATGCTATGACAAAAATCAACCTCCCGAATAAACTTATTTTCCACTGGCTTTCCTCATGAACACTACTGTTTGCCTAAACATTTTCTTTGTGAGAAAAGGCCCTCCTTAGCTTGCTAGCTTGGCTCCATGAATATATGATAATTATATATCCATGAATTCTTTTTATGTTGTCCAAGATCCTTCCTTTTTAATAAAACTTTTATTTATTGTGTCAAGACCCTCCAGTCCATTTCCCTCCCAAATTCAAGTACCCCCCATGCACTCCCCTATTCTCTGAAACACACACACAGAGAGAGAGAGAGAGAGAGAGAGAGAGAGAGAGAGAGAGAGAGAGCTCTATTTGAGAGAGCTGTCCTCCAAAGCTCCAACCTGTGGAAATACTGTGGAGAGATGGAACTTTCATGAAGTCGGGCTAGTGTGAGGTTGTGAGGTCTTTGGTCATTGGAGGCATGCCCTTGTAGGGGAAAATGGAACCTTAATCCTTCTCTATTGTTCACATTCAGTTCCCAGCAATGAGATGACATGTTTTGTTTGCCATATACTCCCACCACCTGCTATTGTCCTGATACAGGTCCTAAAAACAATGGGGTCAACCTTTTATGAAGGGTGTGAGAAAATAATTCTATTATATTTAAAATTGATTGTCTCTGGTAATTTTGGTAGAAAGTTGGCTAACAAACACACAATTTGTAGCTGATAGATATTTGTGTTCTGCACAAATACACACATGTATAAAACTTACTTTACACACAGAAAACATATGCCACATATCAATTAAAATGCATTACTTAGAAGATTATTTAGCATTTCTGGTGGTAGCTTATATGTATATGCATGCATATTACAGGTTACACCATAAATTAATCAAGGTAACAAGTTGAAATCATGATAGAAGAAGGGTGGTAAGAATGTAAGAAACAGAAAATACAAAGGGGACCTGTGAAATTCTGGCCTCTAAACATGACATGGGTCTTGCACTCATTCATTCACAGCAGCTGTGGTTACCTGCACAAGACCAAGCCAGTGAAGGTAAGAGATGCTATACCCATGAACTCTTAGCAACATTGTTGCCTATACAATATGTTAACAAAAACATCATCAATAGACTTGCTAGCACAAAAGTGAGAAATCTCAAGGGACCCTCATCAATAGACAGAGAGCTATAGACATCTAAGGAATGATGAGAGCAAGAAAAATCATCTTCCCCAGGGAAGATTGCCCCAGTTGGTTACCCAATACCAATGGTGATCCCTGAAATCACATGCATACAAGTAAAATTATAAGGACTGGACAGGTTATATTAAATCATAACACACATATGTGTATGTTATATATTATATAATAACATATATTATATATGTTCTTATATATAATACCTACACACACATATATATGCCATAAATTTGAGACAATGAAAAAAGGGGGTATATGGGAGGAGTTGAAGGAAAAAATAGGAAGCAGGAAAACAATGTAATTGTATTTTAATTTCAAAACATCCAAAAATAATTTAAAATTCCAGCATGTTACCCTCGAGGCCCCAACCCTAGTTGAGGACCATTGGCAGCTGGTGGTTGCTGGTGGAGGGAAAATCACTTTTCCTTGGGAATGTAACAACTGGTAGGTTGTCATGTCTCAGTGAATGACCCCACACCCATGCACTGATTGGACTCAGAGGGCCAGGAATAAGACAAATAAACAACAACAGCAAAAAGGAACATAAAAGAGGGAGGGAGATGCACTGGGAGTACCAAGAGAGAATTGGAGGGAAGGAGTCAGGGCTGGATATACTCAAGACATATTATATACATATATGAAGCTTCTCAAATAACAGCTTTTAAATGAGAAACAATTAAAATGCTGCACATATTTATTAGCCTTAGAGAAGGAAGTATATTGCCTTGGAACTAGCAGAGATTTAAAGAATATTCATAGAGCAAATTAATATGTGAGCGCTTTAGCCAAAATTGGTTCCACATGAATAACACTGTTTAGATGTCATAAAACCTCAGGAAGCATAGCCACTTATTACATGTTGACATGACTGAACCAGGCACTGTACAGTGTGCTGGTCTCAAATATCATACACAAAGAAACTTTATCAGATTTAGAAATATGTTATTTGGCAAAACAGTAAGTACTAATTATACCTTGCCTTCTAACGTTTGGTTGGTCTCAAACTATGCATAAAGAACTAAATTATTTTTACTTTATAACTTTAAATTATAGAGAAGAGGAAAAAACACTAAAAATAATTAGTATATAGAGTTGGCAGCCTAGATTTATTTAAGCAATTTAAAACGTTGAAATAATACCAACTAATGACCAATATATTAATATTTTAAATACCAAATCTGAATTATGACTCTTTAGGAATGGTGAAATGGAAAGCACTTATTTAACACACAACAAAGAACAAATGTCCATTTCATGTTATTTGAGTTTGAATTTTTAAATAGAACTCGGTTCTATTTAAGTATCTGTTAACAACCATAAGATAAAATGGAAACTTAGACTGCAAATTTTTGTAAGATCCTTTGCATCACCATCTTCACCTGAAAGGATGCAGTCTGGGTGGTGGAGAACTGTTCAGAAGACACGAGTTTACTGCTCTTGCAAAGTAGTGCAGTTTATTTCCCAGCACCAATATCTGGAGGCTCACAACCACCTGCACCTCCAACTCTAGGGACCTCCCTCCTTCTTCTTGCCTCCATGGATGCATGCACTAAGGAGTATAAATAGAGACTGCTCATTTGTTCCCCGGTCACCCAGACCCAAATAATCACATAGAAACTATATTAATTAAAATACTATTTGGCCTATTAGCTCAGCTTTCTTATTAACTAACTCTTACATCTTAAATTAACCCATTTCTATTAATCTGTGTATTGTCACAAGGCTGTGGCTTACCTAAAGTTCTGGTTGGCGTCTTTCTCCTTTGCCAGCTACGTGGCATCCCCTTGGCTCCACCTACTCTCTCTATATCTCTTCCAGTCTGGTTATATTCTGCCCTGCCATAGGCTGAAGCAGCTTCTTTATTAACCAATGATAATAGAACATATTCACAGCATACAGAGGGGAATCCCACATCAAAAGAGAACATACCCACATACCAACACAAAACATACATGTAAATAAAAATAAAATAAATCTTTTAAAAAATATATACATATTTACATACAAAAAGAATCACCACAACTAATCTTCTACCTATTAATCTTGCAAGTCTGTTGGGCACTTGTGATCCATACAAGGCCTGAAAGTATCTCCTGCCTATATGAAAAGTCCTGTTTTCCAACAGTTTCCACAAAGTTTTGAGACAAAATAATTCTTAACAGCATATGCCCTGTTCACCCAAGAAGATAGGAGAGAATATGATAGCTGGGGTTTGCTGATATCAAGTCTAGATGAGAAATCTGAGCCCTGGGTTCAGGGAGAAAGACCTTACCTCAAAGAAATGAGTCAGAGGTGGATAGTGATAGAGGAGGGCACCCAGTACTCTATTTTGACCTCTGCACACAAGTGCACATAAGCACACATGTATGTTCAAAGACACAAAAACACAGAGACACATGCACAGAACAAGACAGATAGATAGATAGATAGATAGATAGATAGATAGATAGATAGATAGATAGATAGATAGATAGATAGATAGATCCATATATCTTTAGAAAATTATTGTAGGAGAATGGTCTGTATTCTGTCAATTATATTTTAAATAAATGCTGATTGGCCAGTAGCCAGGCAGGAAGTATAGGGGGGTGGCAACCAGACAGAAAGTAGAGGCAGATCAATGAGAACAGGAGAATTCTGGGAAGGAGGAAGCCCATTCCTCTGCAGTTGTGACCTGGCCACAGAAGAAGCAAGATGTGACTGCTTCACTGCAAAAGGTACTGAGCCATGTGGCTAACACAGAATAAGAATAATGGGCTAATATAAGTTATAAGAGTTAATAAAAAGCCTGAGCTAATGGGCCAATCAGTTTATAACTAATGTAGACCTCTGTGTGATTTCTTTGGGACTTAATGACTGTGGGAACCAGGCAGGGCAGAAACGTCAGTCAACAAATTATTGCTTAAATATTCTTGTATCCTGGTTCTATATCTATTTTTCTGTTTCTATTTTCTTTGTTTGTTTGTTTTGAGATAAGGTTTCTCTGTGTAACAGCCCTAGCTATCTTGGAACTAGCTCTTGTAGACCAGGCTGGCCTTGAACTCACAGAGATCTGCCTGCTCTCTGCCTCCTGAGTGCTGAGATTAAAGGTGGGTGCCACTATTGCCTAACACTATTTTCTTTTAAATACATTTGACCACTTAAGCTGAATGACTCTTCTAGTGTCATAAGTTCATCCTTTTGAGAATATTATTCTCTATGAGGAAGTACCATCAAATCACGCTTTAGTAAAATAACTTCTCTTGTAATTGTCTACTTTCTCATATACTCATTCTCCCTCATTCTGCTATATACAATTCCCCACTCACCACCCAACACACATGATGTTGGTGGTTCCTTTCTTTCTTTTCCTTAGTCTTTGTGGACAACCATAGAAGGACACTGGTAAGATGGCTCAGTGGGCAAAAGGACTTGCTGCTAAGGCTGACTAGCTAAGTTCAACCTCCAGAGTCACTTAGAGAACAGGCTCCAAAAGCTGTCCTCTGATCTCCACATGCATACACATATAGAAATGAAAAATAAATGTAAAGAAATTGTTGTAAAAATATAGGAGGTAGGTATTGTAATTATTCCTCTTTTGAAATAAAATGCTACAGGAATAGAAATATGAGCTATATTAAGGTTTAAGCACCAGTACAACCCCAAACATACACAGACACACACACACAGACACACATGCATGCACACACACATATGCATGCACACACACATGCACACACACACGTGCACATGCACACACACTTTTTTAAAAAGCAGAGTATCATATTGATGCAGCTTGCCTCAAACTTGTTATGTAGTGGTTGATGACCTCGATCTTCTCATCATCTTCTCTTTAATTCTGGGTTGTTGGTATTAAGATTGTGCACGATCACACCTGGTTTTGGTGTTGTGATCGATTCCAATGTCCCATGCATGCTCAGCAAGCACTCTACCCACTGCGCCCTAGCACTAGCCCACTTTCTGTCATTGTAAACAGACTTTTTTTGTCTTATTCCTTACCAATCCTTACCAATAAATACATTGTTCATAGCAAGTTCTTGACAGATAAAGTATCTGTATGTGAAATTCTGACATAGGGGAAGGCAACACAATGCTTCATTTCTTATTTTATGTGGTCTACCTCTTACTCCTGGAGGTCTGTGTTGGAGACATGGCCATAGATACTTTAATCCTATGTTCCAATGCTAGGAAGCTCCTGAGGACTGGATCTCCTTCCTTCCTCTTCTACGTTCCTTCTTCCTTATCTTCTGCAAGCCGCCTTCTCTTCCCTACAAATAGACTGCTGGTCCCTTTGCTTTCTTTCTATGCCCTTAATCTTATGCTCAAGATATTTTGGACAAACTGTCTAGATGTAAACAGTAGGTCTGTCACAGAGTTCACAGAGGAAACAAGATTATGAAGTCACCCCAAGCCCTAGCATTATCATTATTAGATTCACTAACACTTTTACAATTGAAATGCTTTCACTAGTTCACTGGTCTTCAATGTGAGGATGGTTACTAAAGCCAATTCATAATGAAAGAAGTTTTAGAGACACAAGTATGCAAATTAAAGTGGATCACCACATACCTAATTATTCTTTAGATGGAAGTAGGCATCTTGCATCAAGACACCCTTTTGAAGCTCTCATAAACCTGCAAGATTGTGTCATTAAACTTAATAAGCAGTGCTGCTAACTTTGACTGAAAGTCGTGTTTCTGGCCACCAAAGTTTAACAAGCTTTTCTCTTTGACAAAATTATGTCCTGCTCTCGATAGAACCAGAAATAATGGAATTACTCATTAAAAATAATGAGATGCTTCATAATGAGCCACGATCTATAGCTTCTGTGGAACATCTTGTTTGTGGTGAAAAAAAATATAATTAGATCTTATGGAGGGCCTCACCTTGGGATGTAAAAGGTAACCACTGAACATGCTTAATTACCCAAACTGAATATGCCAGGAATGGTTTTGCCAAATAGTAGACTAGCTGGGGAAAGAAGTTACATTTATGAGGAAATGGATCTGGGGGCCAAATGGCAAAGAAGGTGAAGAAGACAGTGTGCAGTTTTTCTTCCATAAGTCATCTTTTTCAAATTTTATTTTTAATTATGTTTATACATATATGACTTATGTATATAGACATGTGTGCATGTTAAACAGGTGTTTGCAACATACCCAACATGGATGCCAAGTAGTGAACATCTGTCCTCTGCAAACACAGACTGTGTTTCAACCATGAAGTCATCACTCCGGCCACCTATAAGCCATCACAACTTCTCTTCCTTAAGGAAATAGGATGCAACCCAGCCAGAACAAGAACATCCACTGAAGGGTTAATCTGATTTCTGGTCTGATCAGACAGGTGTACTGTTCTAACTCTCTAGCGCTCTTTACTCTCCTTAACAGCCACTTTTCTGTTGGAAAAATGGAATGTATTTTTTTCCCTGAAGCCGTAAAGAAGTTTAACAAGCAATTTCTTTAAACACTGGCCATTTTTATCAAGGGCTACTGTGGTATGGCAGTAAGTAACTTTTCTATTATTTCCAGTCATTGTGGTCAACCAAGTTGCTCAGAAATTCCCTATTTGCTGGAAACTTCCAATTGGTAATTGGATCTTCCCCTTTTGTTTAAGTAAGAGAGTTCTAAACCCAACACAAAAGGTAATCTCACTGGCAACAAGAAAAAGCAACTTTTAAAGTAATAATCATCCTAATAATTTATAATATTTAAGTGATCATTATGCCCCAGGTGTTGTGTTTATTTTGGCTGTCTTAAATGGGCTTTCTTAGTAGTCAAGTGTCACATTTATCCCCATTTTAGACATGCCAAAATAAACCCTTCTTTCTGGAAGTTGCTTCTTATTAGATATGTTGTCACTGTAACAAGGCAACTAATAGAGGGAGCTTGTGCTCTGGTCGGAAGTGGTTCTATGATTATACCAAGTTAGTCACTATGGAAAGTCACACAATGGGAGAAGAGACAAGAACTAAAGTTAACATTAATTTATAACTTCACATCTAGTTCTTAGGACACAAAACTTCTACTCTTCCCTCCTTTTAAACCATGAATGTTCAACTCACCTAAGTACAAATGCCCCTTACAGGGCAGACCTCCATCCCCAACACACACTATTAGATAGCTCTCCTTGGAGATGGTGAAGCCATGGCTCAGATTCTGGAAATTCATGATTGCAAGCTGAATGCTGTTAGAACTTCCGAATTCTATTCAAGATGAGAAGAAAAATAATCATTGTCTCACTGAAGATGCAATCCTTATTTGAAAACATTAGTGGAATGTTTTTAAAGTGTGTCTTTAGGTTGGATCTGGCCCCAAGGTTGTCAGTTTTTTCCTGCTAAACTAGGTTAGGACTCAGATTTCTCAGCCACATTCTCTGAATTTTGGGATCTGGACTTGCTCAAGTTACACTTCCTTCTCTTTGTAGAATTTTGCACTGATCTTTGTTTCTTTCTTCACATCTAGTAGTTTTAGATGATTCTCAGAAACTTGTTCTCTCTCCTCCAAATTCTTACCTCTGAATATTTCCTCATATGTGAGAGTACAGCAGGAGTCAAATATTGTATACCTGGGTGAGTCAGTCACACAGTTGGAGGACTCACCTGTCTGTCATCTGGTTAGGGTGCTCACTTGCCTGGAACCCAGGGAAGTACAAAAATTGAAACTCATATTGAGCTTAGTTTACTTGTTTGCACAGAAGGCACAGGCCTTTGTCTAAATAGCATTACATATTCTGGGGTAGGAAAAACATCCCAACATATGATGTCTCTGAAGTTTTACTTAATAATATTTGAAAGAACAAAAGGAATTTTTCCACAATGCATGTGATATTAAGATTAATGTCAGTTTGAGAGAACCAAAAGCAGTGGTTCTCAACCCTCATAATGCTTCTACCCTTTAGTACAGCTCCTCATGTTGCAGTGACTCCAAACACAACATTATTGTTATTGTTATCTCATAATTGTAATTTCACTACTGTTATGAATTGTAATGTAAATACTTTTGAAGACAAGTTTGTCAAAGAGATAGAGACTCAAAGGTTCTAGAATTACTCAGAGACACACCACTGGACACATCTGGGAGGAAGTTTCCAGAGAAACTGAGTTGGGAAGACATGATTCTAAATGTGGACAGCACAATTCTACAGACTGGAGACCTGGAATAAATAAAAAGGAGAGAGTAAGCTGAGCACCAGCTTTCATTTCTTTGATGCCTGACTGTGGATGCCATGTGAGCAGCTGCCTCTGGCTCTGGATACCACGGATTCCCACCATGGTGAATCCTCTACACTCATACTGTGATAGATTCTTCCTTTTTAAGTTCCTTATTGTAAGGTATTATTAAAATGCAGTATACAAACTAATTAATACAGGGAGTATGAATACCAGTTAGAAGTGGTACTATGTTAACTGTATTAACATCAACCAGAATGCTGGAAATGAAACCAGAGGCCCTGGGATTCCTCCTCAAGAGACCCGGTCTTTCCTGGTACCTGTTTTATGAGATAAGAAATTGACATTATTCACTACGCAGAAAGGCTGGGGTACAGGGATTCCCAGTTCAAATGTTCTTTGTGATGTCTAACATTCCAAGTAGTCCACAGGGGCTTGTTTTAATTTAAAGACTTGATGGCAGTCCTGCACATCAACACAAGTCCTCATCAATCCAACAAGGGAGGACTCCCCTGGCTTCAGGCTCCACTGACTTCATTTATACTCATGGTTAAGTTAGAAGTGACACAGGTCCTGGTATATGGAGGGCTACTTCAGAACCTGTTTGCATAAGTCTCCTTGGAGAAACAGAAGGGATGTGTATAAACAAACAGGCAAAGGGAGCTTTAGAAGAGTATAGAAGCTTGCCATTCTGCTTTCTCTTCTGTATTCTTCCAGGCCGTGCTCATTGGAGAAGGCAGAACTACTAAAAGAAATTTCCATGAACTCAATGACTTCAGAAATGAAGCTTATTTATTCTTAACGTTGAAGGACTGAAATCCGACATCATAGCGCCAGCTGGGCCAGGGCCCCATGGAAGTGCACTGGTGAATGCTGTCCTCTGAGTGTGACATGGACTTTGCACTTTTGAACCCCCAGCAGCTGTGATTACCTGCACAAAAGCAGAGATCAGGAGCAGCTAATGGGTCCCACTGCTCTCCAGGGATGCATAAGTGGTTATGGATTACAAGGTAGATGTGCTTATAGAACCTTCCTCTCCTAAGGATATACAGACCGCTAATGCTGAGGGAAGAGATTTTTCTGATGGTATACTTGCCCATGCTCCTGTAAGCAGCCAGGTTTTACCCTTCAACTCACCAAGCTGGCTTTGGGTAGAATTGTGTCACTGGTACCCTATCTGGGGTGAGCAGACCCTTGTTCACACATTTTCAGGGAATATTCACATAGGGATATAGAGGAGACTATTTCCATGCCTCCTCTTGCTTCTACGGCTTTGGGGTTGTCTATGCTTATGGCTGCAACACTCCTATCCCTGCCTCTATCCTTACAAGCTTTTCCCATGTTGGATGCCCTAAAAGGACACTTCAAATCAAAATTAATCCTATCTGGGTAATATAGGATGCTCTCACCTTAAGATTCTTAAATTGGTTATATCTGCTAAACTAATTCTGTGTAAGTAGATACAAATAAGAACACATACAAGCACTTTCTGTTACTGTGGTAAAAGACCGTGACCAAAAATGACTTATGGAAGGAAGAATTTATGTTCGCTTGTGGTTCCAAAGGGGGGAAGTCCATAATGGTGAGGGGTGTATGGCAGCACACAGACAGTCAGAACAGGAAACTGAAAGAGCACATCATCAACCCAAGCATGATGGGGGCGTGCTGCCACCATCTAGGCTGTACATCCTAAGGGTTCTAAAACACCCACAAACAACATCGCTACATGGGGACCAAGATTTCAAATACCTCAATCTCTGAAGAACATTTCATTCAAAACACCCCAGGACATAACACAGGTTCCAAAACAGATGGACTTATTACATTGAAGTCATTATTTTGTTTAGTTGTTATTTCATTACATGACAAAGTATCTTACAAGCTGAGGATGAAAGGGTTTATTCTGGCCCACAGTCTGTCATGGTAGGAAAGACCTGGCAAGAGGCAGCTGGTCACAGTACAAACACTGTTAGGAAGGAGAGAAAGAATAATGTTGGTGCTGGGTTCAATTTCCCCTTTTTATTCAGTCCAAGACCCTAAGCCATGGAATAGAGTTTTCCTACCTCAATTAAGCCAATCTAGAAACTCCTTCATAGATCTACCCAGAGATTTACATCCTAGATGCTTCTAGACCCTATCAAGTTGACAATCAATATTAATAGCCACACTATTCAAACCATTAAAGGGAATGATCCCTCCCTCTCTCCCTCCCCCCTGTCTCCCAATGATATTAGGAAGACATGAGAAACAGTAGCAGGCAGGGAAACAGAGAGACAGTTCCAACAGCACTCACACAGCTCTCCTAGGCACGATTTTTGGGCATGGTGGATTTATCCCGAATCTAGGGAGCTATTGCACCACAGTGCTAGGGGACTACACCATGAACAGGTGCTGCAAAACTAGCCAGAAAGCGGTCCCTGCCTGAAACCCCTAAAGAATAAAATCCCTATCAAATGCTCACTTTGGAAGAATGGACCTGGGAGAACATACTATGGGAAAATACACAAAATCTGATAGATACCATCATTTAGACACACGCCTTCAGAATGGTGTTTTACAAATAAAAGCCAGCCCAAGTATGAGAGCTGAAACGTGGGTAGGGCACATGGTTAGTTGATTAAATCAAACTGGTGCCTATGCTGATGACAGCTTCACTGATCACCAGCCTGCTCACTAAACATGTAATATATGACTGAGTTAATTCTGGATTCTATTCTTTTAATTTTCTGAAAATATATATTAGGATTAATTCTTTAAGAATTCCATATTTCAGACAATGCATTTCGATTATATCCACCCCCACTCTCGTCCATCTCCTCCCAGCCCCATGCCCAGCTTCCCAGATTTGTGTCTTCTGCTTTGTTGTTCCCCATTTCTTTCTTTACATCTTTCTCCACCTTCTCCCTCTGTGATCCCTGGTCCTTAGAGGATATGATATGGATGGCCCATTCACAGCTGAGTCTGCAAAGATGCTTACTCTCTGCCCTTTGGCTGTGAGTCTCTGAGCTAACTGTCCACTAGACACTAACTAGCTAGCTAACTAACTAACTAGCTGTCCATGTGACACTTTGACAATGACTGTATTAGTGATGTTCTCTGTCCCAGTTAGGGTTTTTATTGCTGTGAAGAGATACCATGACCACAGCAACTCTTATAAAGGAAAACCTTTAATTGGGGCTGGCTTAGTTTCAGAGGTCTAACCCACTATCACCATAGCAGAACATGGCAGCATGCAGGCAGACATGGTACTGAAAAAAGGAGCTGAGAGTTCTACATCTTGATCTGCAGGAAACAGGAAACTCTTTGCTACAATGAGCATAGCTAGAGCAAATAGGACCTCAAAGCTGCTCCCACAATGACACACTTCCTCCAAGAAGACCACACCTCCTAAGAGTGCCACTCCCTATGGGCCAAGCATTCACACATGTGAGGTTATGGGGACCATTCCTATTCAATCCACTATACTCTAAATTAAGATAACCAAGAAAATGCTGAAAGCCCATAGGCTTTTATGAAATACCTTTGGGTTTCCATTAGGTTGTCTCTAGAAGATTTATTTTCCTAGCTTCTCACACGCTTGCCTTTTCAATCATGTGGAAATCATATACTCCATTTAGAACATTTTTTATCAAGACCTCATGCTTTCTCTAAAATCTCAGAAAATGTCTTAAGCCTGTTGACTTTAAGGAAATTTCTCTACAGGGGACTATTCCCATAATTTCTTGTCTTTTTTTTTTTTACATTGAATTCGTAAGGTACTTTTGGATGTGAGCCCAAAAGTCACCGTTCACTCAGTTGATTTCGTGGATCTACTAATGGTGATAGGGAGACATAAACCAGCACTAATTGCCAGTAGCCTGCGGGGTTCCCCACAGTGGGACTGCAACAGAGGTAAAGGCACATCCTTGATTACATTGCAGAGAAGAATTCTAGAATGAGACGGAATGAAACAGTCTTAGTGAATTTCCCAAGCAGAGATAAGTAATACCACACAACTGGGATTAAATTTTTAGAGAGATTGCATAGCAAAAGGACAAAATCATGGGAGGTAGCTCAGTCAGTACAGTGTGTGTCACACAATACAGATCCCCAAAACCCATTTAAAACACTTGGTGCAGTAGCGCTCAACTAGACTCCCAGCTTGAAGACGCACACAAGGGAGAATGGCAGGCAATGCTATCCAGACGATTAAGTGAACTCTGAGTCCACATACATGCACACACTGCACATGCATAAAAACATACATAAAGGAAATAAAGACAAAAAGGAAGGAAAAACTGGAGACTTAAGAGAAAAGATCATCTATGTTATGTGTGCAACACACACACACACACACAAATCTAAGCTGTTTTGAGCAAACAATGTAATGTACAACAAGGTTTAAATTTCAAGCAAAGTATTAAATTCGATAAAGTTTAAAAAGTAAAAATGTGTGCTCTCCTTTACTTGTTTATCTTGAAAAAATTTTCCTTTGTAAATGTGAATTGCAAGGAGGTGTTCATGAGATGAAGTGTCTGGACTTAAGGGTGAGAGGAGAGAGAAATGCTATTAAAGTAAAGGGCACAAGTGTCTGGGCATTGAGCAAGCAGAAATCACTGTGCTTCTCAATTTTTGCTGGAGACACCTTCCAGAACATAAGCCTTCCCTTTACATAACCTTGCCTTTATCATTTATCTTTCTGGATGCTCAGACAACAGGAAATGCTAACTAGTTTTGAGGTAAAGTGTTTCTTTTCCTTCCCACATCCTCTTCTATCCTGCTTCATATCTATTCACTTTTTGCAGTGCTTCACTTAGCCCGGCCCTCTGTCTTCCTGGATATTCCAGCTCTTTGCAGATCAGAGTGTAGTACATGGCCTGAAGCTTCTGGGAGCTTGTTAGTGCAGCAGCATCTCTGACTCAGTCACTAACTTGCTATCCAAACTAGTTAACTGAAAACTCACAAATGCTTGAAATGCATCTCCTAACTCATCCCTGCTCGCAAGGTTACGACATGTGCTTTGACCTTCTGTCCCTATCCCCACAGACTCCCTCTCCTGTCAGAACTTTGTTTCATGTTTACACAGAAGGGGGTTCCAGCCCCACCTCTGCATTCTAATCACCTTAGGAGTTGCGGCTGCTGATGATTTTTGTTTCATCAGAAACACTCCACTGCCAAAGACTTTCACTCAGTCTGTCTAACGAGGAGCCCAACTATGATCTTTATAAATAACCAAGGCTAGGAAGATTGCACAGTCAAAATTACCTGTCACACAAGCCCAAAAACCTGAGTTCATATCTCCAGGATTCATGCAAAATTCCAGGCAGAGTCTGTAATGCCAGCACTAGGGAGGCAAAGAATCAATGCACCCAGGTTAAGTGAGAGACTCTGTCTTCCAACAAAGGGTGAAGAAGTAATTGAGAAAAATACCTCACCTTGACCTCTAGCCTCCACCTGAATGTACACAGAGGTGTACTTCCCATATATAGGTAATACACACACACACACACACACACACACACACACACACACACACACACACGATCACATACACATATAACATAATCTTCTGGAGAGTCTGATGTGGAACAGTGTTTGAGAAAGCTACTGCAGAAGTGTTTCTCGCAGTGCACTACCTGACCCAACAATATAATCAATCCCCTGAACTTACTGCAAATTTCTGCATCTGAACCCTTCTGAGGCAGGAATGTGGGGGGCATCAGGGAGGTCACAATCTGCATTTTAGCAACCTTGCCAGGTAGCTTTTGGAACTCAAGTTTGAGAGGTACAGACAATCTTTGAGGCACTCCAGCCACCCTCTCGGGTTCTACTTTATTCCTTCTGTAAACTAACAGTGACCAGCGGACAGAAAGTGACCACAGAGCATCAGAGGCCATCTAGGAGAGATAGAGAAACATGGTACAGAGTAGGGAGGCATTTGAATTGCCTGACTTTTTCTGGTTTGGTGGAGAAGAAGTGGATCTTTTAGAGATACTAGCAAGTAGAGAGGGTTAAGTAGCTGCCTCTCAGCCTCTCTGAGATCTCGGGATTTAACCCCAGCCTTTGAACCCCAAATCTTACTTATAAATAGAATGATAGAGAATTAGTTAAAGCTACATTTAGTGGCAGAGGCAAGGCCAGTGCCTGCGGACGCAGAGTTCCTTACAGGCTGTGGCCTCAGCAGTCAGCAGAGAAGCAGGCGAATAACTGGAGTCACACTCGCTGCCTGAAATTGCAGTAGATTACGGTACAACTACTGTGCCAATGTTACAGCAACGTGTGCGTGTGTGTGTGAATGCACGCATATACTAAAGGTGTACATGTGAGTGTGTGCATACGTGCATGTACATGCACATGTGTACATGTGAGCAGACCTCCACAGAGTTCCAAGAGGGCACTGAATGACCAGGAACTGGACATGCAGAAAATAGTGAGTTTCCCGGCTTAGAGCTGGGAATGGAACTCAGGTCTTCTGTGGGAGCAGTACACTCACAGCCACCAAACTATCTCTCCAGCTCCTAGAAGCTACAATTTAGACTTCTCTCCCAGATTCCTAATGTGGAAAACTGCATAGCCACCCTTGTATTTTAAAAAAAAGGGAATCTTAGTTTCTCCCTACCCCCCCATACCTAGTCACACTCTACCTGTCAAATTCCTTCCTAGATTTCACATTAAGTCATCTGAGATGATGATTGAGGATTAGAAAGACGGTGGGGCTCAAGTCTGGCCAATGACTACACCACGGTTCTCCATACATACCCAAGTCATCAGGCTCCGTGTACCCCAACACACCAGATGACAGAAGCTGAAAAATGAATGCTAGAACATTTCTGAAAAGAACAAATCATGGCCAAACACATTTTGAAACAGGCATTCCTCAAAGGAGTCCCTGTCTTAGCTATCCTAACACCTCTACACCTATTGAAACTCAAGTCATGTGAGAACAAAGGAGTCTTGAAACCCAGTCAGACACATGAAATTGATATTTGGAAGGACAGCATTCAAATATCAGGGAAGCAAGAAAAATGAAGCAAAGAAATATATTTCCTAAACCATGTTAGAAAACCTAGCACTGTTCTTGGAAAAATTTAGATTTTCATCATATACTTGTCCTCAATTGAATTCTACATATTTGAAATATTAAATCTATAAATCTTATAAAATAGTTTGTGAGTTATTGCCAAATGTTGTAATAAAATAGTGAGCTTTTAAAAACACAAGGAAATATTATCAATCAACTAAATGGCCTAGACAGAGCAGAGCCTAGAAATCAGCATTTTTAACAGATTCTCCAGTTGCATCAGGGTTTCAGGAACAATTTTAAATTTATAGGAAAACTTGATGTTGGCTTCTTAGCAACAGAAACCGAGAACATATTAACAGAAGGCTAAATCTTAGGATTTGATGCAAAACACTAGGGATCAACAATAGTAACTAAAGACTTCACGGGCAGGCAAGATGGCTTAGCAAGTAAAGGAGCTTGCTGCAAATGTTGATGACCCGAGCTTAATTCCCAGGACAACATGGTGGAAGGAGAGGACTGACTCCTACACATTGTTCTCTGAGCTCCATATACTCATAAACAAACACAGAAACAGATACACATGCACATACACATACATGCAATATATATATTGCTAAGCTTCATAAAATAGCTATATATTGCTAAATTGTCAGTGGATTTATAATATTAATACATATGCTAGGAAGCCCATAATTGCCTGCCCTTTGAGAAATCAGGGAAGATATTAGAGAGAACTCTACTTATTTCTCTACATATAACCAGAATAGGCTGGTGCCTATTTGAATGATTATTAGCCTCAATGACATCAAAATGGCTCACCGATACTCCATCTATACAGTGTCTGCTTTGCAAGCATGAGGAACTGAGTTCTAACCTCATAACTTACATAAAGAAGCCCAGTGTGGGGATCCATGTACCCAGTACTGAAAGACAGAGTCAGGCGAACACTGGGGTCCACTGGTCAGCAAGCCTACCATATATGGTGAGTTCCAGACAGGTGAGTGAGTGACCATGTCTAAAAAACAATGAATCTCTCTTGAAGAATGCATGACGTTTTCTTCTGGCCTCCATAATTATATCACACATACAGAGAGCCTACGTCTCTACCTCCCATTATGTAGATGAACTATTCTACCATCCAACTAAGTATCAAGTATGACCTTGGTAAGTAATATTTAGGATTTCAAATATCTAGACTATTTTTCCTGTCTATCTATTGAGAGTTCAAGCTGTTAACCCTGAGTTTAGATATATTTCCTGAATCTTTTCACCATAAGCTCCATGCTATCACTCATTGTCAACTAATGAGAACTGTGATGTAATTTGAAACATATAGCTCTGGCCTGTCCCACACACCTGAGAACATTCTTTATTTTCCGGCAATCACAAGAAGAGACCCAACCTAGTCTGGACATCTTCTCTTGGGAGCAAGTGTAGAATTGAGGACTGAGCCCATGAAATAGGAAATGAGGCTAGGTTGTAGAGTGTGTGGTGCAAACTAATAATCCAGATCAAAGGTTGAGACTCTAGAAATAAGAAAAGAGACTCCAAGAACTTTCTAGTTAACTAATCAGCCTGTTAGTTGCATAGAAGACAAGAGATGCTGGCAAGGAGAAGTGCAGTATTAACATATGTGAGGGCATAGCCTGAGCCTTACAATCTAATCAACAGTTCTTGTCCCTCAAGTACGATGAGGGGGAAAGGACATCTGAGTGATACTCAGATGGACTCTGGACCCATGGGATATTATACACATGTGGTGGATAGAAGGCCTATCTGATGATAGTGCTAATTGTCAGTTTGTCAGGATCCAAAGTCACCTGGGAGATAGTGCTCTGGGAGTGTCTTTAAAAAACTACCTTGATTGTTTTGAGATGGGAAGATTCTCCAGTTATGACTGGTGCCATCCCCTGTCAGGGGTCCTGGGATGTAAGTAGGAAAAGGGAGTTGAGAATCAGCATCCTTCATCTTTCTCTGCTATCTGGCTGTGTATGATATTTTGAGGTCAGCTGTTTTAAGCTCCTGCTGTCCTGTGTTCAGGCTCACACTATGATGCACTGTAGCCCTGGACTGTGAGCCACAATAAACTTCTCCTCAAATTATATTTATCACAACAGTGGAAAAAAGAAGCCAAGATAGGCACTAACAGAGCAGAAAACTGGGCCCTTCTGGGAATTCTTCACAAGCATGTGCCATGACCTGCATGACCTAGGAAGTGACTTGACTGCAGAGGCAGGGAATGGGGAACAATAGAACAACACAACAGAACACATACAGAAAAGTTGGGAATAGGAAAGTCATTCGCTTTGATGAATACACACCAGCAGGGACACAGAAGCTCAGCACACTTACTCTATAAACATGAAGGCCCAATTAATCTCAGGAGGATGTCTCTGTAGGAAAGCAGTCTTAGTGTGTGGAGGAGGAAGTTATAGTAGATTGTTTCTACATATGCTGTCAACATCCTGTATGAGGAACATACAACTGATTCTTCATGCACACACAAGTTTTAGCTAAAGGCCAACTATTCGACAACACCTCTATTGAGACCATAGGTCTAAGGAACTGGGGAATTTGACGTGGCCATGATCATGTATATAATACACATTCATTCAGGAGTTCTTCTGTTCCTCACAAGAATGGCCTGGGAATCCACGTTACCAGCATTGGATGCTATAACCCTGAACCACAGAGCTGCAGCCTGCAAACATGAAATCTCAGTCTTTGGCCTGGACTGACCTTTAATTAACCAAGACGGCCATGATTTGCGTAAAGCTGATTTGCTTGGTCCTGGCTTACATGACAGACATTGCACAACTGCAAATTACATTCAGAGCCAGCATCTCATGCTAACATCACAGAGTGGCACACAGGCTACTGTCCTCTACATAGAACATATTATATGTGAGATAATTGCATACAAAGCAACTCAGCTTGGCATGAGCTATTGCTGTGTTCATCAGTTGGCCTTCCAGATATAGCCCTTTCTCTGACCCTCTTGATCTGCACTCAATCAATTAATCATTCTATTATGGTATGATGGATGACTGTATTACCTGGCCACCAACTTCTTTCTCACTGCCAGAGTGACCAACTTCCAAGACTACTACATATAGTAAAACTGCACACACCTGCAGGCTTACATCAGAGAAGAGGAACCCCAAAAGTGATAAGCCACTCAATCTGAAAATGGGACAGCAAGCTGAGACTTAACAGAAGGCAGGATATTGAAAGCAAACTTGTCTAATCTTTTCCATGGATGGAAACAACATTGCCTTGTCCTCTGCTGTGAAAAAAGAAACCTCCTCTTCCTCCTTCTTCCTTTTCTTCTTCTCTGATGTGGGATTTCCCTCTGTATGATGTGAATATGTTTTATTATCATTGGTTAATAAAGAAGTTATACTGGCCAATGGCTTAGCAAAGCAAAGCTAGGCAGGAAATCTGAACAGAGATATATATAGAGAGTAGGCAGAGTCAAAGAGACACCATGTAGCTGCCAAAGGAGAAGGACCTCGAATCTCATAGATTTGAGAATGTTTGAGGGTGAATAAAAGGACTAGCCTCCTCCGAGGGGGGAAAAACTGCCACCATCTTTAGGAGTTCTGCTTATCCCCTCACAAAAGATCATCACAGCTGGGCTTGTTGACTATTTGCCTTCCCTTATAGAAGGAGGAGCTGGGAAGATTCATAGGACCATCACCTGAGTGGCCAACCCAGTGTGTATAATTCTGACTTAATTGCAGATGGTTTGGGGAAAAGGGCTAGAGAAAATACCCGTGGAAGGGTCGGGGAGGTGGAGGTTCTATATACACAGTCATAATGAAGCCATCCTCCTTGCTGGGTGGAGACCTTCTAGTGTGGCTGCTTTAATGTCATCTATGCTGCTGACTTTAATCCCTCACATATTGCTCTGTAAGCAAGGCTAGTAATCCTTGGTGAGTTTGTATAATCCTAACTCAGTTTGTCATTGGGATGTTGGAAGGAGGTGCAGACATTATTTAACTATCACCCTGAACAGGAAGTTTAGCAACAGAAAGTAAAATACAATTAAAGTTAAAGCCTTCCATGGGATGCCCCCCCCACATGCACATATGTGTGTGAGTGTAAGAGACAGACAGACACACACACACACACACACACAGAGTGTATGTTCATGTGTATGTGTACATGCAACTATGTGGGGTTGTGCAAGTCAAAGGACAACTTGGGTGTCAGTTTTTGTTGCCCACCTTATTAAGGGCAGGGTCTTTTTCTTTCCCAGCACTGTGTATCTGAGACTGGTTATCCTTTGGGATTCTAGAAGCTCTCCTGCCCATCTAATCCCCAGTAGGAGTGCTAGGGTTAAAGACACCTGTGCTCTGATGCCTGCCTTCATAAAAGTTCTGGGATCTGAACTCAGGTCACCAGGTGTGCACAACAATCCCTCTACTCACTGAGCAATCTCAGAGTCCACATTTCTACCTGGCTGCTTAGCGAATTAACTGGCTTTGCTTCCAAATGAGCTTCTATTTTGCTTTTTATTACAAACATCATTCCAGGTGTACAACTCACTAAGAATGTCACCAACAGATATCATTATTACCTGATGCCTCACAACTCCAATTACGCGATTCCCTTTAAGAATGCTGAAGCCGTTGGGGAAATTGCCTGACATGAAGTGGCTCTGGCGCTATCTGCACTCTTGTGTCCTCAGGTCTGCACAGAGAACAGCTGGAGAGGTAAAGATACAAAGATGCACTGATTGCCAGTCAAGAAGCCCGAGGAAAATCTAAATTAAAGGCACTCAACCTCTGCTCACCCCAAGGGCATGGCTTCCACCCTTGGGAATGGAAAAAGCTACATTAAGGAGAAAGCAGAAGGAAGGACACCTAGAGCCATTCCCCAAAATTAAACATTTTTTTTTATTATTTTCCAGAGCTGTTCTTGCTGATTTGGAAACACATTCAGTTGATTGAGTTTCTCTCTCTCTCTCTCTCTCTCTCTCTCTCTCTCTCTCTCTCTCTCTCTCTCTCTCTCTCTCTCTGTGTGTGTGTGTGTGTGTGTGTGTGTGTGTTTATGTGTGTGTTTATGTAGAGTGTGTGTGTCTTCACATGTACAGAGTTGAGAGGCCAACGTCAGGTGTCTTTTTCAATCATTCGCCACCTTATATTTTGAGACAGTTGCATGTGGAGTTCATCAGTTCAAGTCAATTCACTGCCAGAGAACATCATGGATCATCCCATCTCTACCTTGTCCATCCCAGCATGAAGTTGTGCACCACACTCAGCAATTGTATGAGTTCTGGGGATCTGAACAAGGATCCTTCTCTCCCTGGCCTACAGCTTTCCCTCCTCAGAACACTACGGAGCAGGTATGTGGGACAGTGACCATTTCTGTTTGAAAGATGCTGCTGTGCCATGCAACCAATTGAAGCAGAAAGTACACTGGCCTTGAGGTTCTGACACATGAACTATGCTGTCCACTGGCCTTCATCAGGTTCTTCCCCTGTTTTGAATGTCTGTTTTCTCCTTCATACAATGCACAGAGACTCAAAAGTTCTAGAGTATGAAAAACATGGGGAAGTGGAACAACCCCAAAGAAAATCTTTATAGACAGCACAAGAAAAGTTTGGGTGACAGTTGGAGAAAAGGTAGGCCTCGGTGTTTTTGCTCAATCATAAGGGCAAGCTCCTTTGGGGGAGCAACTAGTCTTCATTCAAAGAGTCAGATACAGAGTCTCTGGAAGAACCTACCCAAGGAATGTTGGGAAGTGGCATAAATATGTCATAATTGAAATAAATCTGATATAGTACTGTCTCCTTTTTTTTAGTTCTTTTTACAGGGACTAGGGGACAAAAATTAAGATGCGTGTTAAGTCTGGATGTTATATGTATTCTAGGACTACGAACTCAGGTCTTCAGGATTGCCTGGAGAGAGCTTTACCCACGGACCTATCTCTCCAGCCCCACTTCTGCTATTCTGACCACTTCTTCTCTATAACTTCATTTAAAGTGCTTCATATTTACATTTTTATATTTCTGAAAGAAAGGGGATTAGAAACACATTTGGTAGACGTGGTTTAAATTCTGCTCCCCTAAAGGCTAACTGGGGGTCTATGATGGTTGGTTTTAACTGTCTGTTTCATATAGCCTAAAATCACTAGGAAGAGAGTCGGTCTTAATGATAGATGGTCAAGCTAGGGTTAGCCTATGGGTGTGCCTTTGAGGATATGTTCATTGACGTGGGAAGACCCTCACTGAATATGGACAGCACTATTTTATGGACTGAGCTCTGAGCCAAATAAAAGGGGTGAGCTGAGGAGTAGCATGCATGTATAAACTCATATCGCTCTACTTCTTGAATATGGACTCAACATGACCAGAGGACTCAAGCTCTTGATGTTGTGACTTCCCTGCAACAATGGACTATGACCTGTAATTGTGAGCTAAAGTAAGTTCTTTCTCCCCTAGATAGCTTGTGCCAGGTATTATTTTGTCACAACAAAAGCAAAACCAGGACACTTCACAACTGTAGCAGGTAGCCTTGTGTAAATGCCACCCAGTGGTTTTCACTCTCCATTAATTCCATCACCAGCTTCTGTGAGGAAGTCTATATTTCATTTGGAGTTGAGATGCTAGAAATACTCAAGGTCCTATAAAGGAAAGAATTTTCATATTAAAAATACTGCTTGGAGAACAAGACTGTCATTGCTCAGGCACTGTTGACACACACACATGTGTGTGTGCATGTGTATATGTGTGTGCATGTGCAGTGAATGTGTAATATGTGTGTATGTGTGTCTAGTGTGTGCGGTGTGCAGTGAGTGTATGTGTGTGTTAGTTTTGTTCTGTTTGAGATAAGATTGTAGCATGGAGCTTGCCCATTAAGTTAGCAGAAGCCACAGGGCACATAGCTAAGTGCAGACACAGGGCAGAGCCTTCAACTCCTCTTTCAGTAGACTAGTGAGGATATGGTACTGAGGAGCATGTGGGTATAGCAGTGCATCCAAAATGCAAGAACTTACTTCAATATTAATCTAGAAATGTCTTCAGTGGCTTTTAGAAAGAAAAACACATTTTCTAAAGGGAAAGACTCTGCCATGTTAATCATCCTGTAGAAGAAGCTTGCCATTCAGTCTGTTCTCAGGCATAAACAGGGCAAGAATTGTTCCTGGAGAGAAATACTATGAAAATGATTTCCAGGAAACATTTACTGAGAGCAAAATCCAAGTCTTGCTCAACTACATCTTACTACCACAAGCCACCCTCAACCTTCTTGGACTGAGAAGGACCAGGTTGCTCCTCTAAAAGCCTATTCCAGCATTGTTATTTTTCCTATGAAAGTAATTGGCATGGAGAAAATATAAATATATCATAGGGAACATTACACAGAATGTTTTTTGATTGCATGTGTGTGTTCATGTATATGTGCATGCTTGTAGAGAGGAGAGGGCAACTTTGGGTGTCATTGCTTAGGCACTGTCCACTGTGTGTGGGTGTTGTGTATGTTAATTTTTTTTTATTTGAAACAAAGTCTATAATTGACCTAGAGCTTGCCATTAGGCTAGGCTGGTCAGCCTGTGAGTCCCAGGACCTTTCTTGTTTGCCCTCTCTACCACAGGAATTACAAGTGTTATACCACCATTCCCAGCTTCTTATGTGGGGTCTGGAGATTAACTATGGCCTCATGTAGCAAGCACTTTATCGACTGACCACTCTCCACACCCCTTAAGGGGGTTTTTGAAATGATTCACTTAGGAAGGAAGAACAGAATTTTTAGATAGAGAAGCTGGTCAGTTCACCTGTGAGAGAGAAAGCGTCCTACTTCTTCACAAATCACATACCCAGCCTCTATCTTGTCTTTGAGGCAATATCTCATGTAGCTCAGGCTGACTTCAAATTTCCTATGTATCCAAGGACGATCTTGGACTCCTGATCGTCCTGCCATCCAGCTGTTGAGATGATGAACATGCAGCACTGTGCATGGTTTCTGTAGCACTGGGGATGGAATCTAAGGCTTTGGTGCATACTAAGCAAATACTCTACCAACCGACTCGCATCCTCAGCTCTTTCTTACAGCTCTTGAGTTTGGCAATAATGGAGTGTTTCCATGTTGACTTGTTTACCCGAGGAATTTTTCCACAGCGTTTTCAGCCCTTGCATTTGCAATGGCTTCACTTTCAGATTAAATTATGGAAGTTGAAGCAGAGCTTCTGGCATTGTAGGGTTGTCCTCTGAAAATATGCAAAAGGTCAACCAAAATGGTGACATGTTTACTTATCTACTCAGTCAGGAAGATCTGTGAAGATACTATAAAGTTCTCTACTTTCAAATATGGGAGTCAATGAGCCTGGATATTTAATTTGAGATGTTTATTGGGAGATTCTAGTCCACATATGTTCATATAACTTCTAGTCCATAAAGAAAGAGTCAGACCAGCAGTTTTAAGAACAGGAACAATATTTCCTATATCACATTGATAAAATTTCCCAATAGGATTTCATGTTAAAAATCACTAAATAGCTTTCACCAATTGTTGGTTCCTAGGCACTGTTCCCAGAGATTCTAACATAACCAAAGTTATGGATTGGTCAGCAATGACAGTTAAATGACTTGGGTTTTTAAAATATAAGCAAAACAATCAAAGGAGAAGATATTTTATCAGAAATTATGACTTCTTCCAGAGAGGCATAAACAAAAGTCAGCTCTTCAGAAAGGAAACCAATGACCGATCAAAGTAACAATCAGACCCGAGTCCAACTTTGTAAACTAATTTTGTAACTAACATTGTAGATTAATAGCCAAACTAATGTAGCATCTATATCACTGAGACATCCATCTCAGCATGAGTGGAGCTTCCTAAATGACTTTCAGGCAACTCAACAGGTCAGACAGTCCCATTTTCCCAGCAGTGCTTACTACCTGCATTATCTCGGGGATGAGGAGGGCTGAGTGAAACCTCTCAGTTTCAGGAAGTGAGCTCTCTGTTGTGAATTGTTCACGTCCTGAATATTAGTGAGCACCCCTCTAGGAGTGTTTCCGTTCAGGGCACAGCTCTACAAGATGTGAAGCCTCACAGCTCTTAAGAAGTCATATGCCCTTCATAATTAAGCTCTGCAGAAACATTATTTAATCACTTTATAGCAGAAATATTTTTGTGAAGCGTTGTGGAATTTAAATATACTAAACAGTGAAGTGAGAAGAACTCATATTGTCTAGTAAATTATAGCCAAGATAGTCAGGAAAGTGGCACAAAGACATGGATCTTCCATAGAAGACATAAGCCAGGCTGAAGAGATTGCTCAGCAGCTAATAACTCTCATTGCTCTAGCAGGCTTCCTTGGTCCACCAGCCCCCAAATCATGACATAGAAACTTATTACTACTTATGAGTGCTCAGCCTTAGTTTTGGCTTGTTTCTAGCTAGATTATTTTCTTAAATTAACCCATTTCTATTAGTCTATGTGCTGCCCCAAGGCTCATTTGCTCATTTATGTACTGTCTATCCTGCTTTCCTGCTTCCTTTGTGTCTGGCTGGGCCCCAGCTACCTGCTGGCTCCCCTTTTCTCTCCACCCACCAGCCCTGCCTATCTCTCCTCTCCCTAACTATTGACTGATCCGAGTTTTTATTAGCCCAATCAGGTGTCTTAGACAGGCAAGGTAAAACAGCAACAGATCTTTACATTGTTAAACAAATGTATAATAGCTTTACATAGTTAAACAAAGATTTTGCAACACAAATGCAGCACATCCTTGCATAGCTAAACAAATACTCTATTACATAACACAGTGCTTTTACAGTGCTCATGATTTTGGTCCTTAGATCTCACACTGGGTATTTATAATGGCCTATAATTTCACTACAGGGGATCTGACTCTTGTTTCTGAATTTTTTAGGCACTGCAGTCATGTACACATAGACACAGAAACACACACACGCAATTCCAAAATCTTTTAAAAAGAGAGAGAAGAAGCCATGAAACACTTAAAATCTAACCAATAACAACAACAAAAATTAGAGACTCTGTTTAGTGTTCTCTAGCTCTCTCAGGTACAAGTAACACCTTTTAAATCAACAATATTAACAAATGCCATATCAAATGAAGGAAATAGTAGCCAGGGAAGCAATGAGAGTCATCTAGTGAATGTCATGTTCACAGAAATTAGCTGAAACGCTGGAAGTCTTGGCTAAGAAAAAGTTTAAACTTCATAGAATCAATTTTGCATGACACCTAGAAAGCCTGGAAGCATCCTGCATCCTTCAGTGTTGCAGGAATAGCAGTAGTTTCTGTCGTCATTGGCAATTATGGTAAAGGATCTAGATGAATAAACTCAGGGTCATTTGTTCCACCGGGTAACGTCGCATCATGATCTCCAGGTTAACAGTTTTTGAAAACCAGCAGCTGTGTAAACTCTTCTTGCGTCTGTATTTAATTCAGGGATTTGCATGACTCTCCATGGGGGTGGCTAATGAGCAATGAAGGTGGTGGGGCAGTTGTGGAACTGAGTCTCTAAGATGATGCATTGCTTTTGAAAGCTACAAGCTGCACTACAAATGGCCGAGGAAGTTGCGGTGTGCAATCACTCCCAGTCTGAGGCATTCTGTAACTTCATATGCTTCAGTTTAACTATATGGCTGAATTTTCTTTCTTAGGAAGAAAGAAAGGCATTAGGGTGTTGCAGATTCATTAATTTGCTGTGATAAAGCACTATGACCAAAAGCAACTTGGGGAAGGAAGCGTTTATTGGCTTACACGTTAAGGTTGCAGTCCACCACTGAGGGAAGTCAGGGCAGGAACATGAGACAGGAACGATGGAGGAACACTGATTGCTAAGTTACTCTCTGACTGGCTTGCAGAATCATGCTTATTTAGCTTTCTTACATAGCCCAGGATGACAGTGAGCTGAACCTGTCTCCACCAATGAATAATAAAAACAATTCCTCACAGACATGTCCACAGATCAACCTGATGCAGGCAATCCCTCAGCTGAGGCTTCTCCTCTCAGATTATTCTGGGCTGTGTCAGGTTTAAAAATAACACTAGCCAGGAAAGAAATGATGGAACACATACTAAGCACATATTGCATTGATCCGTTCAGCTTGTTTATCAGTGACGTTTATAGCAGTCTGTTGGAAGACTGTCAATTATTTCATTTAACAATAAAAAAGAGTTGCTTTGAGAAAAATCTATCATTTCATTCCTAATAAATCTGCCTAAATCTTTTTCTTTCTTCTTATAGCTCACAACTATACAGTTCACTTCATCCTTGGTACCACTTTCCATATGTTTGACTGGGAGCACCTTTTCTAGTGTGTGAAGCAAGAAGAGCGTTGTTTTTTTTTTTTGTTTTGTTTTGTTTTTATGAGGCATCAGTAGAGAGGTCATCAATGGCTCCATCCAAAAGATATAAAGTCAATAATAACTGATAAAACTACCCAGTGGATGTTGCCAAAACAGACACCATCTATAATATATCTATTGAAATATTATTCTAAATTATAAGAGGCTTCAAAATCTCTTAAAGTCAGTGTCTTTTAATTCTTGTTCCATTTTCCATTTTCTGAGACAAAGTCGGCCTTGAAATGACTGTGTAACTCAGGATGATCTTGAACGCCTGCTCCTGCTTTCTACCTCCTAAATACTGGGATCATCAATTTGTGCTACCACAATCAGTCATTTCAAAGCTATGTGAAGATTCTTAGTCACAGCAAAAGTCTACCTTAAACTGAGAAGTGTTTTCTAATGAGGAACTTTTAAATGTCCAAATAAAATCCCACTCTTCTGTAGTTGGGATAATTTAGTGAAATTAACCGTGTAAATGGTCAATGAAGCATATAATTAGAGGATGAATGAATAAAAATATAGATTAAAAGGAATCAAATTGTATTTGGGATGCAGCTTATGAATCATAACTGTATTACAATGGCTCATAAACACAGACCCTACCTCATTACTCAATGTGTGTGAACAATGCTGCTGACATTTCTTTTTTCATTTCAGATGACAAAGTAGACACTGCAATGCCACTGAATATCTTTGGTGCTGAAGAGATGGTTCAGCAGTTAAGGGCACTGGCTGCTCTTGCAGAGGACCCAGATACCATGCAGGGCATCGTGATCTCCTGTAACTCCAGCTTCAATTGATTTGCTGCTATTCTTCTCTAGCTTCTGTGAGCCCCCCCACACACACTCAGACACACACACACAGATACACATACACACATACAAATAAATAATAAAAAAATAAAGTAAAAAGCTTCTAAAATGTTAGCTCAATGCATCTTCATTTGATTTCTGCTTTCTTACTGATTGTTGAATATTCTTTTCTGTTTCTTTGTTTTGTTTTTGTTTGTTGAGACAGGGTTTCTCTATGTAACAGCCCCAGCTGCCCTGAAACTAGCTGTTGTAGACCAGGCTAACCTTGAACTCATAGAAAGCCCCCTGTCTCTGCTTCCCAAGTACTGGTATTAAAGGTGTGTGCCACCATCACCCAGTACAATTATTGAATATACTTATATTCTTGTTATTTGTTGGTAAATGTTTATTTATGTCTTTGTTTTTGAGACAGGATCTCTTTTTTTCATTTTTCTTTTTATTACTTAAAAAAAAAACAATCCAAATTCCCACTCCCTCCCCTCCTCCCCTCCTCCCAGTCCTTCCTTCTCCCTCCATAGACCCTCTCCCCACCCCTCCAACCCTAGGGGAGTGCCATGCACCCCTCCCTGTGGAAAGTCCAAGGCCCTCCCTACTACATCTAGGTTGAGCAAGGTTTACATCCAAAGAGAATAGGATCCCACGAAGCCGGTATATGCAGTAGAGACATATCCCAGTGTCGCTATCAGTGACCCCTCAGTCTGCCCCAGTTGTCAACCCCTTTCAGAAGGGCTTGGTTGTTTGCATGATCATTCACTCCCAGTCCAGTTGGAGTTGGTGAGTTCCCATTAGTTCAAGCAAACTGTCTCAGTGGATGACCCCCTATGGTCATGAATTCCTTGCTCATACTCTCACTCCTTCCACTCTTCAACTGGATCTTGGGAGCTCAGTCCAGTGCTCCGATGTGGGTCATTGCCTCTGTTCCCACCTGTTGTTGGATGAAGGTTCTATGGTGGTATTTAAGATAATCATCAGTCTGAATACAGGGTAAGGTCAGTTCAGACACCCTCTCCTCTATTGCTTAGGGTCGCAGCTGGGTTCATCTCTGTGGGGTCTTGGGCATTTTTCTAGAGCCAGGTTCTTGCTAACTCGATAATGGCTCCCTCAATCACGATATCTCTTTAGAAAGTCCAGACTGGCCACCAACTCTTTACGAGGCTGAGGATGAGAATGAACCCATCATGCAACACTTTCCTGTTATCTCCTGGCAATTGTCTCTATGCTCTCATGTGAGTCATTTATTCTACCCATGACATCCTGGTTTCCCACATGCCCAGCATTTCAAGACCAAGTTACTGTGAAATACAAGCATCTTGTCTGATGTTTCCACTTTCCTATGGAAAACGAACAAAAGAAAATTTAGGCACATGAAAAATGTAACTGTCTCATTGTCCAAAAATCTTCTCCAATAGATCTTTCATTTTTTATTCTGTTGGCGTTTAGGAAAGTATTTGAAGTTGATGTGACCTAATTGTTATGGTTTAGAGCTCACCTTGGTAGTGAATGGAGAAGAGAATAAAGATGCAAAGGCCCAAGAAAGACCAATACAGTTAGCCAAAGGGGCTTAAGACAAGGCTGGGTTCTTGTAGTGAAGGGTGGCTGGGTGTGTGTTATTTATGTTCCGACTACAGTGGAATCATACATACAAGTACATAGTATGGTTGAGAAAACATCTCTGAATCAAAATGAGTAGATGTGTAGGTAAGAGAACATCACATCAAGAGCTGGGAAGATTGCTACATGGGTTAAAGTATGTGCTACGTAAGCATGAATACTTAAAGTTTGTATACCCAGCATAGACAAAAGAGCCAGATGTAGCAGTGCTTGTATATAATCCCAATTCTGGGGGCATAGAGATAAATGAATCTCTGGAACTCTTTGGTCAGTCAGCCTAGCAGAAATCATGAGTTTTATTTCCAATAAGGGGAGCCAACCTCAAAGGGGAAAAAAAAACAAGAAAAAGAAACTAAAAGAGAAAACTTTTGACATACACATCTGTCCTTCACACATGCATATGCAGGCTAGAGCATCCACACCAATGTGCACACAGACAAATATCACATAAGCAGGTACACAGATATGTCACATTAAGTGGTCATCTCATAAAACATGGAAAATGTGACATCCAATTGGAAACACATGCTTCTAAGGTTCTATCATGGAGTAGCATGTAGCACATGACTTTCTCTGGTCAACATTATACTCCTTTACTTTGTTCAATATCAGTGTAAGAAATCATGCTCTAGTACATGGGCCATCTTTCACCTGAACTACATGTAGCCAGCTCTTATTTCCAGCTTCCCTATCTGTCCCTAAGGAACACTGAATTATGGAATTGTAAGTTTTTCTTACGATAAAATATCCTAACAAAAACAGCTTATGACAGAAATACTTTACTCTGGCTCACCGTACATGTAACAATCCATCATGGCAGGGAAATCAAGGCATCAGGGACTTGAGGCAGCTGATCACATTGCAACCACAGTCAGGAAGAAGGGAACTATTAATGATTACACTCAGCTGACTCTCTCCTTCTTTCTACAATACAGGATTGCATCCTAAAGAGTTGTGCTACCCATATTGGGTACAATCATACCTCAATTAACCTAATCAAAATAACCTCTCACAGGCCAAGTTGAGAGGTCTGTCATGCAGATAATTTTAGATCTTATCAAACTTACAAATTATATTAATCATCACAGGAATCATTAATTTACTACTTTCCTAAAATCTGCAAAAGTTCTCAAAATGCTAATAACAGAAGTACTGGAAGAATCCAATCCTCTTGCATACGATTCAGCCTACTGATGGCTCTATATAATTGTCCTATTGCTGTCTGCCATGGCTTCTTCATGCCATAATCCCATTTGAAACAGTAAGGAACAAAAGTCTCATCTAAGCTTCAGCAAGGCTTTGTTTTATTTTTTCAATATGTCAGCCAATTTCAAATTTTATTCAATATGTCAGCTAATTTCAACTGAAATCTTATATTCCCCCTTGAAGGAATATTTGGGAATTGCAATTATTTCATGAAAAAAATGTATGCTTGAATAATAACTTAAAAAGGGGATGCGCCCAGTATTTTAAAAAGCATCCAGAGACAGTATCAAAGCCTTTAATGAAACCTGTTTCATGAATTACCTGTGACTGCTATAAGCTAGAATGTACTGATTTCCCTTTTACTGTTCTCCCTGTATAATGCTCAACAAGCTAAGAGAGATAGAGTAGGTGGTCTTTCCCAAGACTTCAACATCATAAGGACCTCGTGCTCTAAGATAGCACCTTCTCATTCAGCAATTGTCATGTGACAAAAAAGCGTTAAAGATTGTTCTCAAAACTACAGAATTTATTGCCTCTTACGTCAAGGCTAAATATTTTAAATGAAACCTTGTTTCTTAATGTGATTTTTGTATGTAATATGTTAAAATTTTACTCCATCCTTATCAAACACCATTTAAAGTTATGAAAAATGTCTTGGGGGTGCACAAAAGTTGCTTGCTACTCTAATAGAGGATCTGAATTTGGTTCCCAGTTTCAAAGTCTCGTGGTTCACAAATGCCTGAAACTTCAGCCTGAGGAGATCTGATACCCTCTTCTGGTCTCCAGTGTCACCTGCACACATCTCTCTCTCTCTCTCTCTCTCTCTCTCTCTCTCTCTCTCTCTCTCTCTCTCTCACACACACACACACACACACACACACACACACACACACACACACACACACACACACACACACACCAGTCAAATAAGGAGGTATACTGTCTAGAGTTGGGTTTAGGTGAGTATTCTTACAGAAGTTCTTTTTACTTCTACAGTTCATTTTGTCCTTGAGTTTGGAAAGCCATGTGGCGGATACTCATACTCTTTCTTTCCTCTAAGGTTTATTCATTGTGTGTGTGTTCACATGTGTGCATGTACCTAGAGAGGACACAAGAGGACATTAGATTTCTTGCAGCTGAAATTACAGTTCTTCTTTGTGAGTGTCCCATCATTGAGGATAGGATGTGAACATTGGTTTACACAACTTAGCAACAAGTGCTTTTAGCTACTGAGCCATCTTACTCAGATCCAAACTCAAGCCTTCCAACCTTTTATCTGGATATTCTTTTTCTATATTATGCTAGTTGAAATGTGGAGACAGGCTGAGAAGGAAGGAAAGAAGGGGACAGGCAGGGACTGATATTCCTGACTTGCCTAGAGTCTCATGTGACAGATGGCATAGTAGAAATAAACCCAGCTTTCTTTGTCAATGTGGTCTTTTCTGATTTATTATAGCATTCTCAAAGAATGATTCTAAGGTCCCTCAGGATCAATAAAACACTCCCATGTTCTACAAGGTCAAAGCTGGTCTTGTAATAATCATAAGATTCTTTGATGTTTGCACCATCTTGACATTTGTGCTAATGAAGCAAAAGAAACCATGGATAACATTCTTGCTACTTTAAGACAATTAAACAGCACCAGATCTGTTCCAGAAGGCAATGCATTTTATATGATGAAGGTGAAGGAACTATCAATTTCATTTAAAAGCATTTTTGTTGATACTACAAGCATTAATATTTTTATTTACATATGAAAACTTAGTTATACAACTTTTTTATACTTTCTGAAAGATTGGTTAATGTGTTTTGTATTAAAAAAATGTCTACATAGTGAGGCATAAAGGGTATTTCAAGGAAAATCAAGTCAAGTTGCCTCCTGTTTTTGAGCTTAGAGAAAAAACTATTTTACTCTCTCTCTCGCTCTCTCCTGTAACATGATTTGTGTAGGAAGGAAGTAGCAGAAGACTCTGGTTATTCAGTCTAGTTTCCACTGCTACATTCACAATAAATTAGTAAAGCTGCCATTTTGAAGAAAATAGCTACCAGTTCATGAATGTAAATCATGGAGTGTAGATACAGAAGACCTCACATCTTCTTATAGACTTTGTTGATGAGAGCAGCATGTTTTTTAAAATATATTTTTGTTTAATTTACCTTTATGCATGTGTGTGTCTGAGTTTATGGATGTATACCACTTGCATGCAGGTGACTGAGGAATCTAGAAGAGGGAATCAGATTCCTTACGACAGGAGTTATAAGCAGTTGTATAACATCAAAAACTGGTGCTAGAAACTGAACCTAGGTTCTCTGCAAGAATAGCACACACTCTTAACTGCCAAGCCATCTCTCTAGCCCTGGAAGAGAAAGATACTAACAGATAAAGTTTTCATACAATATACATTATAATCTGTCTACAGTTGGGAAACCCCTATAGCTCAGTGAATGATTTTTTTTGGGGGGGGTTGAGACAGGATTTCTCTCTATAGCTTTGGAGTCTTTCTGAACTTGCTCTGTAGACCAGGCTGGCCTCAAACTCACAGAAATCTGCCTATCTCTGCTTCCTGAGCACTGGGACTAAAGGTATGCACCACGACAATCAGGACAACCAGGTTATGAATATTTTCAAACAACCAAACATGTTACACATGAATAAAATCAACCTACTCAAGGCTTGAGGGGGGTGAGGTCACTGATACAGTTCACACACTGGATCAAAGCTACTTGCTAAGAAATGGCCCTTGAAAAGAGCTTGGGTGCTCTATCAAACAATTACTTATAGATTCTCTGCAAAAGCTATGCTGAAATGTTCCCATGGCATATAGAAGTGAAGAGTATTTCATTTATATCATTCAATCAAAGGAGCATACAACCAGTAATGTAATGGGGGAAGAGATAGAACAACTAAACACCTTCCATGAAGCCAGACTTTAAATAAGTTATAAAAATTAAATGTCAAATTTTTCATTGTCCATAGAAGATAGTTAACATTATAAGACTATGCTAAGTATATTAACATATAACAAGTTTGTCTTTTTGCATTTTAAAATAACTACTGTGAGAAAATGCTTTTTTACACTGTAAAGATTTGTCATTTGTATTGGTTTACTAAAACACTAATTGGCCAGTAGGCAGGCAGGAAGTACAGGTGGAGCAACCAGACTAAGAGAATTCTGGAAAGATAAAAGGCAGAAATACAATCACCAGCCAGACTCAGAGGATTAAGATGAGGATACCTCACTGAGTAAGGTACCAAGCCACGTGGCTAAACATAGGCAAGTATTATAAGTTATTTAAGTTGTAAGAACTAGTTAATAATAAGCCAGAGCTAATAGGCCAAACAATTTATAATTAATATAAGCCTCTGAGTGTTTCTTTGGGACTGAATGGCTGTGGGATTTGGAGGGACAGAAACTTTTGCCTACAAATAACTAACAGATAAATAATATAAAATCTATCCATTTTAATTTCTCACATGGAAAATAATGATAGCTATAACCTCATATCAATAAGACTTCTTTAAAATCTTAAATAATTTTTAAGAATTTATCTTTATTTTGAATTATGTATATGTGTACCTCTGTGTGTTCATGAGTTTGTGTGTGTGTGTGTGTGTATGCGTGTATGTACAGGTACCTATAGAGGCCAAAGAAACACATCATATCTTCCAGAGCTGAAGGTACAGATGGTTATGACTCATCTCTATCAGGTACTGAGAACCAAACATTTGCTAAACAGCAAGAGTTCTTAATAGCTAAGCATTTCTCCAGCCCCCTAAGTTATTTTTCCAGGACTTTAAAAAATAATTTTAAGAGGTCTAACAGTGAAAAACAGTGGATATCTACCATTTTACCTAAGTTCACATGCTTTATCTATCATTAAATTTCTCAGCATTATAAAAACTCTCCCAAGGCTGGTCAATGCATTTATTAATGTCAGAAGAAAATGACCTTTGTCTTCAGATCAGGTCACAAGTGGTCTTGTATATAGTGTTTCATTTGATTTATTTTAGTAGATCTAAGAATTTCAGAATTTCTTATTATGTAGAACAGTATATCTATTGTCATGACAGCAGTCACTTTTTCATTCACATAATATTTCTGATAACAATATCCAATTATTATATCCATTTTATTTCCACTGTGCTAATTTTATGTTAAAAGAAATTCAATGGAGCTCAATTACATTTGCCTTCAAATTAAATTAGCATTACAAGAATTTAATGGGTATCTTAATTAGACCATGCTACTAAGAGCAGTTTATACAAATTAAAATTCACCTCTATATAGCTCTTCCTTCTTTGAATTAAAAAAAAATCTTAAAATTTCAGGATGCATCACTTATATTGCACATGGGAAAATAAAACATGAGAAAATTAAACTAACACAACTAACACAAAAAAAGCAAAATTATATTTAATGCAAAATTCACTTCAGCTTAAAATTACTTTTTTGCAGGCTTCCTGGTACGTTTAAAACTTCTTTTAAAAAAAGCTTTTTCACTGGCGTATATTAATTATATATAACAGGTTTCATTATGGCTTCTTTGTACATGATGTAATGTATACATTATATTACAATATAATGTATTTTGATAATTTTCACTTCATTCTCTCCTTCTATACCCTCAGACTCCTGCTGATGTTTTCTTAAACAGCTCCCTTTCTCTGTCTCTATAGCAGTTGTGATTGCCTGCACAGGACCAGCAGGAGGCTGGGCTCATCACAAATGCATCCTGAGTCAGGAAGGAGCCCATGAGACCCCAACCCTCACTGATGATATTTCAGCAGTCAGTGGTTGCTGGAGGAGCCAGAGACATTTTGAGTTGATGGTGCAGCCACAGATAAGTTTTTCATGTTCCTATAAATAACTTTTTACCCATGGTCTTACAAGATCAACCTTAATGAAACTCTTGACATGAAACTTCAAAAAGAAAAAAAAAACACAACAAGAAAAGCAACAACAACAACAAAAGCTAGAATAAAACAAAAACACTTTTAAAAATACAGTAATAGTAATATTAATTCAGGCCTTTGCAACCTCGCTGCCATATTGGAGTCATAAGTAACCATGGCTCATTTGTTTTCCTATGGCTAGTGATTTAAGTTTACTAATTCTTGGGAAAGTTTAACCTTATTAAATAGAATCAGTAAGAAATCAACTCACAACCCAAATGACAAGATTTAAGTACTGTTTCTTTTACTGATTATTATAATTTTAGGACCAACAATAATGGGTAACACATAGCCAACATTTGCAACGTGAGTAGCAATCCGTGGCTTAGTCTGCACAAACTAATTCTCTTCCTGGCTACAGCTTTGTAAGGTGAGTATTATTATCCCTAATTCATGACTGGGGAAAAGGAAGCTTCAGGACATCAAATAACTTTCTTCAAAATCTTAGAGAACAAAATCGACTGATTCCCATGTCTTTCTATTTAACATTCCCCAGTGCCCTGTACTGATTCTGCAATAGGAACTTTGAGGCTAGGTAGGCCTTCCATCATTGCATCCAAAGGTTGAGAGAGGGAACAACCACTGTAGCCAAATGGATTTTAAAAAGTAATATCTTTCTTTTCTAAATGACTGAAGGAAGAATAAAATAAACAGCACAATAAGGGAACAGGAAATGGGGTGGACGAGATTAAGACTTCTATAAAGATAGCATTGAGATTGTTTCAGCAACGTAAAAATACTGCATATTCGAAAATACAAAATTTCACCAAAAAGAAAAACAAACATCATCAAACATGTTAAAATTTAAGACAAGTAGGAAAAAGTAAGCCAAAGCGGGCTCCAAGGATGGCTCAGTGACTAAGAGCACCTTTAGAAAACCTGATTTTGGCTTCTAACACCCATGCTGGGCAGCTCACAACCGCCAGGAGTCTAGCTGCAGGGGATCCAAAGCATTCTTCCTGCCTCCAAAGGCATCTGCTTTCAAGTGCACATACCGGCACACAGATACATACATATGCATATAATTGAAATTAAGCATGTTTTTAAAACTGAAAATTTAGTAATTCTTTCAAATATCTATTTAACATAATGTTTCTTTTACATTGTTGGGGGATATCTTTTGAAATATACCCGTATACTATATACTCTAAAGAAAGTATCTTATCTAAAATTATTTCAGTAAAATTAACTGTAATATACAAATAGACCCTATTAGAATGGAGCAAATTATAATTCACCCATGTAAGTTAAAATCATCAAAGGTAGTTGAAAGCCAAGGTTCTCAATGTAATGCAAAGGAAACCCATTGTCTGGAGAGATGGCTTGGCAGTTAAAAGTTTGTCCTGCTTTTGCAGAAGACCAGAGTTTCGTTCCCAGCACCCACATCAGGCAGCTCCTATCCTCCTGTAACTCCAGCTCTAGGGGACCTGCCACCTTTTCCTGGCCTCTGCACACACCTGCAGTCACGTGTACAAACTGTCTTATAGATATATACATACAATTCAATTAAAATAAATCCTTTTTAAAAAGAAACCTAGTAATAAATAAAAATAAGCACATGAGACCCTATTTTTGATGGAATCATAAATGGGAGAACAAATAATTTTCTATATTGTTTGGCTACACCCATCGAAAGCACCAGATGTAACCACACTCCAGCAGCAGGGAGCACACGCAGGACTGAGCTTTGATTTCTAAACCCTGTTACCTGTTAAAAGAACTGGACCATTTCAGAAATGGCTGCCTCCAGATCTGATTCACGCAGTACTGGAGAGACGGGCACAAGGAGCCAAGCAAATCTTTACTGGAGTCATTTCAAAATGTCCAATGATGCCATCTTGAAAGAACATCTATTGTCAAGCATAGGAAGAATTTAACTGCAAAGGTCATAAAGTCATAAAGGGGCCTCTATTTACAGCTCAGTTGGTAAAGAGTTTGACTTACAAGCACAAAGGCTTGAATTTGGTCCTCAGAAAACATTTGTGAAAACTAGCAAAGGTAGTGAGGACTTGTAATGCCTTTTCTGGGGAGGAAGGAAGACAAATATAGATGTTGTATTTGCTGGTCAGCCAGATTAGCCTACTGAAAGAGTTCCAGTTATAGATCCTGTCTCAAGAAACAAGGTGTATGGCATCTGAGAAACCACACCCAAGGATATCCTCTGGCTTCCAACGGTATGCAAAGACACATGAGCATGCACCACCCACATACACACAATGAAACATAGTCAATTATATTATCTGGGTTTATAATTATGTTCAAACAAAAGAACATGAAAGAAAATTTTCTGTACATAAAAATTATGTCTAATAAATACAGAAGGAAGAATACAATCACCATTTCATGAACTTATATTACTGTAATTTATTAAGGGTCATGCTGCTAATGAATGCTAACATTGGTAGCAGAAAAGCAGTTAAGGAACAGAGTAATCAGGATTTCTCATCATTAGAAAGGGAAGGTACAAAGTCACACTATCAGACAAGTGGACATGTTCAGACTGTAACGTCAGAGTGATCTGATATCCATGAGAGGCAGGAAGTGTTAGCCTCAAATGAAACTATTTCACTTTATGGTAAACATACCGAATAGAAGAAAACGTTAAACTTTAACAGGGAAAAAAATCAGCAAAAAATATAGTTTGTTAGATATTTTCTAAAAAATACTGTCCTG